>JAUZSX010311439.1:0-12243 GCA_034780655.1 Idiosepius hallami | reverse complement strand
AAATCGTCGGGAGAGTCCATTATATATATATATATATATATATATATATATATATATAATGAAATTCATTCATCCTTTAAAATGAATTCATAAGTATAATAACATTAATTAATATGATAAAATATTAATAAATTCATTACTAGATAACATATTTTGAGGCTATAATTAATCTTCAGACTGGAACAAAAGTTCATTTCCGAATGGTGATTATCTTCGAATATAAGATTATAACCTTAAAATAAAAATGGTTTAAAAAGGTACATCATACAGCCATTTTAAATCTTTAATCACACGAAACGAATGATGTTTCAGATGAGCTACATTTTATTATCCGAATTTATTAATAATATGGATATCTTACAATGTTTTATATTGCATGTGTTCCCCCACGAGATTGGCAGTATCGTCACTGAACAAGATCCCAAGGAAGATAATGAGACGCATTCTCCATCTTTTTTATCGCTCGATCAGCATGATTGGCTGATGTATCTTGCGGGGTTTTCATTGAAACAAGCTTGTTAGGATAGTTTTGTAAAATATTAAGACGTAAAGAAGTTAATAAATAGTTAATAAGTTTTTAAAAAAAGAATTGTGTCCCATGCTTGCTGGCTTTGCTTTCCAAGGACGAAGAAGCCACCAAACGAACAACCCAAGCATGTTGCATTATGGAATCCATATTAAGTCAAACTAACGATGGCTAAAAGAAAAAAGTTTCACACGGCTATGTGCCATTAATTCATATTTTTCATGTAAATAATTTTTTCCATGGGCTTTTTTTTGTTTTAACTTTCGTGAATAATTTTTTGTATTCGTAAGGAACTGTGGACGATTGAATTTTCGCATGTTTGATGGATTCAAATTAAGCAAGCAACCTTGTAAATACGAATAAAAATAGAGAAATATATTTTTTGGGAAACTATTAACATTTCTTCCTTTAGACACTCACCATTTGCTATTATTGACTGTCTTTTCATTGCCAGAGGTGCATGTGTCAGATCAAAACAGAAGCACAATCGTGAACAAGAATTATTGACTTTTCTCTATAAATTAACTTGCTAGAAACATTCCTTGTGTCTTTTAGTTGTTCGTGCTTATTATTTATCTTTGGTTTACACGAACAATATTTGATAACCTAAGGGGTACGAGGCAAAATAACAGATGAGTATCATTGGAAATCGTTTATCAAATCCACTTCTATGATGTCGTTTGAATTTTTTTTATCTTTTATTCTGAACTTGCAGATGTTCCAAGCTGTAACTGAATAGTTTCTTATAATTTTGTAAAGCTTTTGGGACATACATACTAAATATATATATGCACAAATAACTTTTCAATTTTTAATGACGATTTGATTTTTTTTTACCCAAATTGTATTTTGAATCTAAGGGTGAGATATCTCGTCAAAAGAAAAAAGACAAGTTCTCTCGCCTCTTTAAAACATGTTAACCGGCAATAGTGATTTAACTTGTCTTTACCTAAATTGTATTTTGAAACTAAAGGTGTTATATTTTGAATCATTTTTTCTTATTAAAAAAGGGTTGATTGCCGTTGATTCTGACACGGAGAAATAAGAACATGCCAATAAAAAAAACCTTCATTAACCGTTTTTCATGAAGTAAAATATTCTAACTAAAACAACAACAACAATAATAGCAACAAAACTACTACTACAAGTAATAATGATAATAATAATAATATAACGATGATGATGATGGAATTGGCCTCTCAGTTCCGGTTTATGGAGAGTATGCACCATGCAAACGGAAGTTTTTGATCAATAATTGACCTTTTCTGACAATATTTGCAGTGGTGCTTTCAATCTTCTTGTAGGCAAGAATTCTCATAGAAAAACAAAAAGAAAAGAAAGAATTTAAAAAAATCTACAAAACTAATGAACTTTAAAAACAAAAAGACAAAGGAAAATTTCTGGTTCCGCTGGTGGATCTCTATTTATATATGAATTGATAGGCATGATTAGGATCCATAAATAAGTAGGTATCTACCTTTCAAACCTGATTAACTTTCGAAAATTGAACTTTCCACTTTCATTCTGATGTGTCAAAGGTCAATGACATCGTCACTGAGCGCATGAAAAATTCCCCTAAATCATAAAAATGGATTTAACTCATTTTATTCTTGACATTTAAATGGTTTGGTCTAAGTAACTTAAAGTGCATTTTCAGCGGTATTTCTTTTTTGGTTTCTGATTTCTGCCGAAAAGTTGATATTTTAAACAATTTAAAACCGCACATTCATTTGAAACTATACAAAAACAATCTTTTATTTCAATATAATCAGCATCAAGCCTCAGCAGACAATCATGAAAAAATTGCTCTGTAGCAGTTATTATATTCTATTTTCATTTATAGGGCTCACGTTTTTACTCATCAGTTGGAATATTCCATTTTTATCCAGAAGAGCTAAAGAGCTTTATTGCCGTACTAACTAACTGATTTACAATGTGACAAAGAGAACTATAATAAAAATTAATATCATATATTATTATTGTTGTTTGTCTTGTGTCTCATATTAGGAATTGCAGGACAAGCCACAGTAGTGGTTTTCTGTAAAATAAAAGTTATGGTAAATCCCTTATTTAAATGCTAAACAATGTGTTTTTAATTACTGTAATTAAAACAGGGATAATAGAATTAAAATTTTTTTATGCCTATACCATACGTCTTTAAACACACAGACACACACACACAGACTCGTATGTGTATTTGCAGGTTTTTATATGTTGTTTGCTTAGTTAAACAGTAAATATCAAAATGTATTTACTATGAACCTTCAGAGGCAGGAAAATGTGAATTATCAGAAATATTACGAGGCTTTGTCTGGACACCAGAGACTTATCACTAAGGTAATTAAGGATGTCTATTACATATGTACATTCTTTTATGCTAAATTCATTTTTAATGTTTTTCTCTGGTAAATTCATTTCTAAAACTGTTTTTATGTAGTTAAGGAAGATTATTATATAGAAAGGCAGTACTTTAAATATGCAAATTTTAGTGGTCTGAATCACTTTTGGTTTTGAAAACTATTGTGGCTTCATTTTCTGGAGTGCTTTATGTATAAACAAGATGTTTCTTTTTTTTTAAATAACTATTGTGGTTTCATTTTCTGAAGAAGTACATCATGTGGCGTTTTAAACAACCACAACGATCTGATTTGTTTATTATAATACAGTATCAAGACTCCGTTAAAAATTCTCACCCATTCATCTCCTTGTTATCGTAAAAAACAGGCGTACGTTTCCTGCTATCAAATTAAAAATATGGGACAACAGAAAGGAAATCCGTTATTTTTCTAATACTGCACCTTTGGTCTTAATATCTTTCATCACAATGTGTGAATTTTATGTTACTGATAACAACAATTCAAAAGCGGATTTGACCTGTTTCGTTTTATTATGTAAATAACATTTCAAGTTTTATGGATTGAATCTGTTGACTATTTCACTAAAAACTAAACATTAATAGAAACCAGTTTATATACATTATTATATCAATATCAAATAATATCAAAACGAACATCTTACAACTAAATTTATTGCAACAGTGATTGCATCTAAGGATTAATTCAACGATATTAAAGGCTTCAAAAACAAAATTGATATAATGAATTTCATTAGTTCGATTCTATTGTTAATGATATCGTTTAATGTAATAATTGATGTATGTCAAACAAGTGTTTCTATAACAACCAAAGAACCGAACCGAACACCTGTTGTCAGTAAATGTCGAGGATCTTACCCCATTTCACGAGCGAATACATCAAAAGAAATGAAAGGAGTGCCACTGGAGTATTTCTGCGATTCAAATTTCCTGAAGATTATTGATTGCACCATTAAGAATATTTACATTTCTCACGACCTATTGGATTCGTATATACGTAGCGTTTTCGATTTAGATAAAGTTAAAGCCGCAACCAAAAAAATGTGTGAGAAAAAATTAAATTCTGCAACACGATTTTGTAACATTATGGCTCAAGAATGTATCTTACATTTTATACAAGATATGCCCGATGAGGATTCTCCAATGTATTGTAGAGTTGCACCGAACAAACAATGTGTGTTTAATAGGCTTGCAAAATGTGACCTACAACGGGCTATGCTTTTTTCAAAATACCATCTTCAAATGGAAAGCGTTGGATGCTTTTTGACTAATCACAATATGCAACTTATTCCCTCTTATGGACCGGAATTAAAGTGTTATTCTTTAATCAAACTTGGTTCCATAGACAATACGGATTATACAAAGATTTATGAGCATTATTGTAAGCTATTTGACTACAACGAGGTAAGCGATTGCATAGAGAAGGTTTTTTCAAATGTCAGTAGCGAAGAATTGTGGGAAAATAAAAAAGACTATGTTAAAAAAGTAAAAGAATTTGCCTATGATCGCTATAGTCTATGTAGAAATTTGACTGCTTTGTCCAATCGTAAATGTTTTAATCTGACTTATAAGCCAATCGTTAGTTTGTGTCAAAGGATGTTGTTTAATCCACCCGGTACCACTAAGTACAATGTTTCGGATTACCTTGAGCTTTATGCAAATTGTATACTGTTAACATATATTCCTTGCAATATGAATATGGGACTCCTTATATATAATAATTTAATGACATATCTGAAATAGCATATGCAAAAGTGTTATTTTTAAAGTAGAGGAGTCTTTAAAGCAATATAAAAATATTGTTAAACAAATAACTAATAAAATACTTTGGAAGAAAGTGTTGGAGTAGTATTTTTTTTTTATTTGATATGCATTTGCATATTTTTTTTACTATCGATGTCTTCCTATCTCATGGATTCCATGCCATCTTGCTGCAATAAACGAGTGTGCTGTGGAATTATTGTGTGCCACAAAAAGGTTACAGAGGAAAGTTAAAAGTGTTTATATGCAAAAAACAAACAAAAGAAAAAAAACGTGGAAGACTTTGAGATGTTGAAAAGTTAGGAGAATATCTTTCTCACGTTGTCCAAATACAGCAGCAGTTGTAAGGAAACACCAGACACAAGTGTCACGTTGATATTTACCATTATAATTTTTTACTTAGGATTGGAATTTTTACATGTTTTATTAGTGTGAATAAAAATTATCCTTTTATAATTTTTATTTGAAAATAAAGTTATTATGTGATAACCATATTTTCCATATAAAAAAACTTTTGAAACAAAAACGGAATTTGAGTCAAATTGAAATTCTATTGCAAAAAAAAACCTTTAAGTACAACATTCATTTTTAGTAATAAGTGCTCCGAGAAAATTAAAAGAACTCAATTGTGTGTTGCCATTTAAAATTTATCCATCTATCTCTGTCAGTCTATATATCTACTTAATTACTTATCCACTGCCCCATCAACCCACCTATCGACTGTTGTTAATTATTTAATTAATTAATTTCTATTTTATTTTATTTCTTTTTGTCTTGTGAGTGAGTCAGATCGTGAAACAATTATAATGAAAATTGTAACTTTTTAATGAAGGGACACATTATATTATGATTTTCTGTTTTGAAAAACATCTTATTAATTACACTGTAGTTTATTTTAAAAGTATATTTTAGTTGAATGTATTTTGATTCGTTTATGTAAATGCATTATTTTACATTTTTATTCCTCATTTTTATTCCTCTCATATTCAAATTCCATTTATAATTTTTTCTGCCATTCATTTGAATTCTTTTAATATGTACAGACATGTTTAAGTAGGAGATAAATTAATCGGACAATATACAGGAAAATCTTAGCATGCAGATATAAAATAACTCCAAGGACCCTTCCCCCAAAAATGATTAGATTTTCTAATGAAAAAAAAAGTGGATTATTAAGTAAAGATATATACTGATGTACTTACCGCTAAGAGAAAAAAAAATTAAAAATCGAATTTAAAATTATTTTACTTTTCGAAGTGATTGAGATAAAGGTTGACACTTTGTTTAAAGAATTTTCGTGCTGTTGTTCTCTTGCTTATCTTTTTTTTGTAACGATAATAATAAAAATTAGAACAGCTATATAAAAAATACACCCACTTACCTTTATATTTTAGTACCAATAAAACCTTTCTGTTTCTTGTTCTTATCATATACATGTCATTTCAACCAATGGAAGTTCTAGACACCTTTGTGGTTTTAACCATTTCTTTTAAATATTAGTTTTCTGTCTACATAAATCATTATTATTATCTATTAATTAAAACTCTAAGTTATATATATTTTAAATCCTTTGGATAAGGCTTGGTAATATGTAAATTTGTAATGAAGACTCAAGTCCTCAATTGTGCAAATTGATGTTTCTTTTTTTTGTGCTGAGAAAATATTCTGTCAAATTTTCATTTTTTAAAAAACAGAAATTACGGTCTTTGAATATTTAAGAATGCTGTTTAAAAACTTTAAAATTACACTCAATATTTTGGAAGCACATACATACATACACAAATATACACACACACATAAACACACACACAAATCTGAGGGCAGAGTAGATTCTGGCCATGATCTTTCACTCGAGAAAACCTGAGGGATAGTCGGCCTAAAAGTCCACATAATATATAAACATATCTGATTATTTGAATTACATATATAAATTTTAATTATTTATTCTTTTGTACAGACTACACTATAAGGTTTTCTGAGGAGCGTTTTTTCCAGCATAATGATACTTCTCTTTATTTCCATCATATCACAATCTAAGAGCTTATATGAAAGAATATATATATATATATATATATATATATATATATATATATCCTTGTAAAATCAATCATATATTAGGTCACTGTGTACAATAATTACTAACAACTACAAAAACAAACCATCTGCTACTTCACCCACTATGGCATATTGGTGTGGTTTACTCTACTTTCCTTTCGTCTCTATAATCTGTTGTGTGCTTGTTATTTTTGGATTGGGTAAAAATAAATGTAGAATTTACTGCAAGACCACCATATGTGACGACCATGGATTTTTTTGTTCGTTCGAAGTTTTAAAAGGCCAATTTTACAGCAAGTGTTATGATAACAATGAACAACGATCTTTGATACCAAATAAAAATTTATATTTTATATTTTTTATTTCATATCTATTTCGTGTCTTTTCATGAGGAGTATCTGAAAAAAAAAGTTTATGGGACATATACGGTGTCGTGTGCTGATCATGAGAATGTTCACTTTAAACGACGTGGCTTAAAAATTCGTATCTCACTTAAGGTTTAAAATCATAACAACCTCCCGTCTCACTAATGAGATCCAAATAGATCGAATCAGCTGCATAGCACTATATTAAATCCTCCGAGATATTTATCTATAACTATCTCTTGACATAATCTAATTAGATGGTCAAAATTTGCCCTTTAAAATGAACTCTCTCTCTCTCTCTTTTTCTCTCTCTCTCTCTCACACACACACACACACACACTCACACACATATTGTTATTATTATTATTATTCACAGTGTGCTGAGGAAATTTGGATCAACCAACCAAGCTGATTAAAGAAACAACTGACTGACACTATGTTATGTGTTCTGCAAGAATTTGCGTTTAATTACAGGGTTATATATAATGTAATTAAATGCAAGATATATATATATATATATATATATATATATATATATATATATATATATCTTGCAATTTATTACATTATATATAACTTACAAATTTACATGGAGTTGTGTACGTACGTTCAAATGTATATGTGCGTGAGCGAGTGTATAACAATTTGCATGTTAGCGTTTGGGTTTGTGTGTATATATCTATGTGAGAACGCACTTATATGTCAATACATTCATAAATCAGAAGATATGAGAAAACTACTTAGCTTCTTTAGTGTTATTTCCTATTTCCAAAAATAAAAGCACAGACACACAAACAAGCACACTCATTATTTAGTAGTGCTTGTTTTCATAAGCTTTGATTTCATAAGTAGTTGTTGCATTTATCATCTTAGATTGTGTGATCCATAATAACCTGTATACACAAAAATGTATAGCTGGTATAATAATGTATTATATTGTAAATAAAGTATTGTCGTTTTTTAATCTAGAATGCACCCTGAATTGAACCTTAGACATCGGATCTTAGGATCGATTTAGTATTTAATCTCCTTAGACCGAGTTCAAAGGTTCAATTATGGGTATATTTCTTTGACGATTTCTAATAATAATGAAACAAATCTGAATAGACTTTTTAAATATATTTATTAACGTATTAAAAACTGTTATTTCACGCAGCACTGAATTAGATTTTAATTATTTATAATTGTACACATGTATATTGATATAAAGTCGAACATTGAACTAGTAAACCATTTTTTTTCTTTTTCATCTTACGTCCAACTTGTAAGAAGCTATCAAAACACTCATATGTATATTTTCTAGAAGTATTTGGTCTTACCTTTATTTTTTGTGTTTGATACATGATTATTATAGCTATGTGAGGAGATTCATCACACTTGTTGCTTAATTCTGCACTTCAACATCACTATACAATCATGATGCACTAGATTAGTTTTCTGACGCATTCGGATGTTATATCTGCAAATGTACTTTTAAATTATTTCTTTGATACATAATGATCATTGAAAACAGTTGAAAGAATGTGAATATTAAGTTTAAAATTTAGTAGATTCAATCCAGGCGCGTTCAAAATGACGATCCTCAATGAAGATAGGTCATTAGGTTATCATAAATTACAAATGCTAAATCCATATTACAAACCATATATGTCGACCATACACAAAATGTATAAAATCTGTAGTAATCCGAAAAATCGAAACGCGATAAGCCTGGTGGTATAAAAAATATCTTTTTACACATAGTAATATCTGGTTTGTAAGATGGTATCAAACATTTGCGACTTGATAGTGCCGCCAGTTCGTTGCAAAGCAAGCGGCGATCATTCGCGAATTTTTTTGCTTTGTTCAAATACGTATCTTTGTTTTCAAGCAATTCTCGGCTTGTCACATTTGAAAGTGTCTCTTCTATGCAAGCGCTTACTTTATCGAAGGCAAATTGATCGCAATACTGATCATAAATTTGGGTGTAATCAGTATAGTTAAGGAATGTGAGATTGATGGAGGAATAACATTTGATTTCGGGTCCGTAAGATGGGAAAAGTTGCAGTGTCGGGTTAGAAACTAAGCAGCCGATACTTCTGAGTTGAGTTAAGTATTCTGCATAAAGCATGGCCCGAACTAAATCACATTTAGCCATTGCATTAAAATCGCAGTAGAATCTTTCAAATATTCTGCAAAATACTGGAGAATCTTTGTTTATTACAGTCTTAGGTTGGGAAAAACTTCCGCAGTTTTTCGTAGAGATGTTGCAAGGTTGAGTCATTTTGTTTAGTTTTCTGGCTTCATGACATATCTTTTTCGATGTTTCTTTTAGTTTGTGGAAATTTGTAGTACTCCTTATTTGTATATCTATAATAGAAGTAGAGTTATAAATGTTTGCCAACATACAATCTACATATTTGTCCCTGTTGGGATGACACATTGTCTTTAGTGGAAGAATTTCGTTTTGAGTTTTATTCGACCTTGTACCATTATCTTTCAAGAAGGAAAAACATTTCATTAGAACCGATTGGTCAGCGGGTGTATATGCATGTTTCATTGGAACGTTGACTTCACTTGCTATCAATGTAGCATTGAAGAAAACTACCAATAAAATTAAACCTCTGTAGTGCATCTTAACTAATTTTCGTAAACATGTAACTGCTATTCGTTTTTTTGCTTAGTTATATATACTTATACTTTCGGGTTTTTTTTGCTTAGTTATATATACTTATATTTTCTTTTTTTTTGCTTAGTTATATATACTTATATTTTCTTGTTTATATGATTTGTGTCTATATTTGAGTGTGTGCGTGTGTTTGTGAGAAGCTATGTCACTAAACTTTTTAAAGGATTGTATAGTTTTTAAAATATTTTGAAATTTCTGTCCCAGCCGATCGTCGCTGTCTGGCAGAATCTAGTTCAGAACACTAATGATGAATATCTTAAGAACTCACTATTTTATAGCCAAGCCATGCCGGATATTGAGTTAGTTCAGGGGAAAAGAAAACAACTTTTGTCATGTCTGTTTACACTTGTTATATTATTATTAATAATAATGTTACTGACGCACCCTACTGCCTGGAATAGTGAACTATACCATAACGTCACTTCAGTCTGATGACGCCATTTCCAGGAACTCATTCATATCGTGTCGCACAGAGATGTGCTTGGTGTAATAATTGGTTTCGTCGAAAGGAGTAGCAGGGACACCACAAGCTGGTTTGTTACTTGCCCTGGTGCAGTACTTGGTATTCTTGAATAGTCCCCCATCTAACCACTGACCAGGCTTGATGTTGCTTAACTTCGGTGAACTGACGAGAACCGGTGTCTTTAACGCGACTTGACCGTACCAGAACAAGAACCAGTTCACCAAGTCAGTTAGAGACAGAAATACGCCGAGTAAGGATGTGACGAACTATTGCAAAAAAAAAGTTGCTCAATCAACCCTATCTATGTAATTTTTATTCAACTGTTACTGTGTTCTTTCCTGGTCATTATTTAAAAACTAACACTGCAACAAATAATAAAATAATAGTGATTCATAATTTGCACCCAAAGCAGGTTACTGGTGACTGGCCTAGCTTGATTAAATAAATGCGACACATACACATAGCCACAGATATCAGTACGCTCACGTACACACAAACACTTTCTTACATGCCCATGCTCACTCAGACACAGATACATAGTCGCGTTAACATAACAAATGCGTACACTTGGGAACATACATCCATTTAAAAACTTATTTGTAGATACATTAGTAGACACTTACAATAATACACGCATTTTTTTTTTTATTAAACTTTATCCTGTTGACCATAGAATTTTACAGTATAAGTTTATCATAACTTATAGATAACATATGTTCAGGAAGTTCAAAAATTTACTGTGCACTCTGTGTGTATATAAATCTAAATAAAATAATACACAGTAAAATTTATTGTAAAACATTTAGGCCATACGTTTTTACAAATAAAAGGTTTTATTGATTTACAGTATCACAGCTTATCTTTTAGGAAATGCTGGAGATGACCTCCATAGGCATTAGCACATTATTTTTCACTGCGCAGCAACTTTTCGGACGCCCTTTAGTTTTGTACTGCTAAATCAATTTTTATATGGACAAAATTTCTATTGTTATTGAAGATATTCTGTTGATCATAAACTTCTCCCAAATTGCTTTACAGTTATTTTAGATCTCAATTTTCATCTAATAAAACGAAAAGGAAAAAAGATTTTTTAACTCGTTTTAAAGTTCTATTATTTTCAATTAAAGGAAAAACAATTAAAGTTGTTTATAAAACTCTGGAATGTTGTTTTAATATAAATTATTAATTAAATCAAATTTTGAATAAAATTATGAATTCAACTCTACTTCAAAAAATATGTTCCATTTAAAGAACAGTGATCGTAGGAAAAGGGTAAACACCCTGAACTATTAAGATATTATATATATATATATATATATATATAAAATAATAATAATAATAATAATAATAATAATAAAATGAGAAGATCATTCCCTAACCTTTTTCAACCGAATTTGGTTGCAATAATTAATTTGTTATGTTAATCTTAATCTAGAAATTCGATGCTGAAAATTATTTTTATCTTAGCTATCTGACCAATTACAATTCTATTTTTTATTTACTGCAATAATATTCACTACGATAAATGATTGATATAAATTGTGTTGTTGTTATTATTTCTGAAAATGTGCAACATCTGTGCTTCAGAAAAAGTGTGACGTTCAGGGTAATACTGGTATTTATTTGGTTGTTTTTGCCCAGTCACACACTGAAGAACCTGGAATCATATAGACCTTTCATCCCGAAATCTATTTTTATGTTTGTTTCTGGAAATTGTGTTTGTTTTTAGGTATGTATATGTGCGTATTCACGTCCATGTGTGAGTGTTTTGTGTGTATGTGTGTAAAAGTGTGTTTAAGCATAGGGGAAGCTTACTTGGGACAATGGATATGCAGTTGAGTTTCCGAATAGTAATATGAGAGTTCTAATCCTAGTCGTTCCGTTTGCAGTAATATTAGGGCTAATACTCTTAAGAAGATATGAATTCCAACGTTCCTTCCAACAATGGCTTAAGTAGTGTATATTGTGTTATTCAAAAAGCTATGTGAGTACAAAAAAAAGTTTAAAAAAAATAATTATTCTTTGCATTAA
>JAUZSX010311428.1:0-12243 GCA_034780655.1 Idiosepius hallami | reverse complement strand
CTATCTATTTATCTATCTATATATCCATCTATCTATCTATTTATCTACCTAACAAGCTATCTATCCTATAAAAGGTATCCCTAAAAGATAATTTGTAGACAAAAGACACTGCTTTTAGTTGTGATAAGAAACAATCCCAAATTGAAGGAGATTTTCCCTGTTAATTGGTTTCGTTTTTATTTCGATGGAAGATTAATTCGGAAAAATGAATCGACTTATATGCACTTATCTATTGCAGTTTATGACAAAACCTCTGAATAAACGGATCTTCTCCAGAGAGTGATCCAATGTCGGGGCCACCATAGAAAAGAGCAAATCCTAAAATGAAGGCTCACAATCCTAAACCAAAACGATCGAGTGTCGATGAAGGATTCTAAGAGGGATTACCCAGAGTGGAAATTAAATGGGGATTAGTGTTAATAAGGATTAGGCAGAAATTCTTCTCCACACCTCTTTTCTAGGGAATAAATCAGCTTTCTTAGGGTTGATAGAGTTTTGTGCCATCTTAGAAAATTCAAGAACGTCCAGACCCCATCAAACGGGTGACTCAATCTCCAGGATATAATTATCTTTACTAAGTGAGCACCAACCCAAGTTTGGCACAAGGCCATTTTTACGTGCTCTAACCCGGGCTTTTTACGTTCAGCGTAACCGTTCCGCTAGATGAGGATATATTTACTTGGTGAGCACCAACCCAAGTTTGGCACAAGGCCATTTTTACGTGCTCTTACACGGGCTTTTCGATTTAGGTGTTACTCTTCCCCTAGATGAGTTACTCTCCCGAGTTAACGAGCCCCATCTGCCCGAGGCAGCTCAAGTGAAAGTAATGGTTTTGACTGGGATTTGAACTCACGTAATACGATCTCACAGCCCGAGCTTCTACCAATGCTCCACCGTTGCTGCTGATTGGATGAATTATGAAAGGAAAAAATAAAGTTCTTTATTTTAATGTATAATCCATAAAGTATTAGTGAAGGTACCTGACATTGTCTGACAGCCAACCAACTTTTATATTCATTTCATAACTTTATAAAGTTATCAGCTATTTACAACACTTGAAGAACATTGGAGTAAATAGAATTGTGTAGATAAATTAAAGCATTTTTCTGTGAATAATAAGTCATTTTTGTCTATTATATTATAGTAGTTCTTACTAAAGGTCAGAAATTAGGCTGAAATAAATTTATTACCTATCTACACAGTAACTTTACCATCCTTTCTCTCCAGGATTTTAACCAAAAACTACTATGTCAAAACTCCTTCATCTCTCTCTCCAACTCCTTCTCTCTCTGTCTTTCTCTCTCTGACAGATCCCTACTACAGACCAGCCAGCAACTAGCAGCAATTTCTCAGTTCTTAAAGAAGCCCTATACCTGACATATCTGCTGTCAGCAGTCATCTTGGCCAATATGTGGACTCACACTGCAGGGGTAGTGTTGAGGGACGAGTGTTTTAATCCCATCCTCGTTAGCCAGTGTTGTGGGGGGCCGAGTACGACTACTTATCGCAAGAAACAACAGAACACGTGGGTTAGGTCAATATGATATTTACATAATAAACAATGGTTGGGGGCCGCTCTTGACTCGACGGTCAAACAGCACCACCGTGACTGCTAGCTTTCCAGTACTTATGCTTGACGAATGCGTAATGGAATAGTTCATCCTGGAGGGGTGTTCACCACAACAGGTAGTTAAATAAATTTAATTCTTTTTTATAATTAATATTTGCATTTCTCAATTATTATCCTAACAAAACAACCAAATATACAAATATTACAGTGGTGACATACATGAGATGCTATATTAAAAAAATACTTTGCAATTTGAAGACTTATTCTTCAACGGTTTTATTCCAAGTTTATTTGTCTACATGTGAAAATTGGCCAAGAACCAGAGAACAAAAATTCTTTTTTTAATTTAACTTTGGCTTCAGAATTTCATTTCAATTAAAAAACAAAAAAAATAGTACGCTGGATCAAGAGCAAATAAAATTATCTAAGAACCTTGGATAATCTAGTTTTAGAATTATGATTATGGGGGTTTATCTCTAAAATTCTTAGCAGTAAGGGTGGGAAGAAAGTGCCAATTCATAAGCTTTGATCAGAATAAAATATCCATTAATCATTAAACCTAGAGGTGTGTTGGGTAGAAAATTTGTTTTTTTGCTGTTTCCGTAGCATACTTGTTTTACAAACCTTTACAGTATTGTCATTCTATATAATAGGCTGTTTTAATTACCTTACAAGAATGCTTTAGAAATAAATTTAGTATAAAAAATCATTATAAATGAAGTTAGCAGAGAAAAACAAAGTTTAGTATAAAAAGCATTTGAAATGAATTTAGTATAAAAAAGACATTAACTGCTTCCTATCTAATAGGCTTGATTAATTACTTTAGTGGCATGTACCTAGCACTTGACTTAAGCTAAGCAATACTTCTGCTATCTCATAAATCACACAAAAGAGAGCAACAAGAGATGGTACACTTTGAGCTTTGGATAGGCAGTTGGACTTTGGAATTGTAATATGTCAGTTCAAATACTAGTCATTCTATTTATGTGGAACTATTTTTTGGACTGTTGTCCTTATCCTTATTATTGTTATATATACAACATTTTAGGTGATAACCCCTTCAACCTTCTTCAGGTGATCTCTCTTGGGAACCTTCTTTTCATAATCTGGATGTGTGTATAATAATAAGGATAAGGACAACAGTCCAAAAATAGTTCTACAAATTATCAAGCCTCATCCCAAGGATTCCGAAAAACTATATCATTCTATTTACTTTTACATTTAGACTAATAATTTTGTGAAAGGTATGGATCTCCACATTCCCTCCAGCTATGGATTAAATATTGCATATTGTGTTATGAAAAAAACTGTGTACGCAAAAAACAAAAAAAAATGTTTATCAAAAAGATTGTTCTTGGTATTGAATGACCTGAAAAGGTTGATATGCCCTAAAATAAACTAACAAAAAAAAACAAAATTAAACCTTTCTTGATTTTAGAAATATTTCTGATAAATCATAAAAAACAAATAATAGATTTTCAGGCCAAATATAAGGGCTGTAAAAGATATTATTTTTTTCTTTTGACTACTACTACTATCACTGCTAATGTTCCTTACTTCTTTTGTGTTATTAGAGGAAATCCTTTTCACTGGTCTTGGTCTAGGTTGTGGATGAGAAGTTGAGGCTCACATAGCTCTATGCCTGTACAGACAGTGGCTCTTCTCTTTTCTTTTTTAGTTCAGGAGGTTTTTCATAATTTTTGTACTTCTTAACCACATTTGTTAAAGTATTATTTTCTCTTTTTCTATATTTCCTTTTTCAAATAGGAATGTACTTTTTTTTTATTATTTTCTTCATTAGGTTGCTGTACTTCCACACATACATATTTTTATATTCAGAACAATCTGTTAAAAAATTAATTAAATTTTCTGAATATTTTTTTTGTTTTGTTTTTTTGCATATACAAAATCTAGTTTACATTCCTTGATATCTTTTCTTAATGCTTGAATTTAATGTATTACTTCTCACTCAAAAAAGAATTGATGAAAATATATTATCAAACAGTAAACACTGTTTCTTTTTGTATACATTTTTAAAAACCCTTTCAACCCTAAAGGGGGGATATATCAGCCTTAGTAACCAAAGGCAAAAAAGACACACTGACATATCGACCCTAATATGGTTCTTTAATAGAAAGGCTCTGAGAGACTACTTGGTAATATTGCTAAGTCAGGATTCAAACGTAAAGGTTGAAATATCGTTGTGTGTGTTTCTTCTTATGCTTTAAGTTGCCAGGTATGATACATCGGGTTTTTTTGAGAGTATAAAGGGTTAATTTCTTTATGTAGATAAACACTTTGTTTTACTTCTAATCCTTTTTTCCATTGTTCTGTATCAACCTTTAAAATCTTTTGCTTCAACTTTTTCATGTTGATTGTGTGAGTTATGTCCCTTCTATCATTAACCCTCCTCCTTTTCCTCCTAAATGAAATCTCCCGATGATGGCCAACCAACCGGCGCTCGCCAGTCAAACAAGAGTTTCCTCCCTTGTCAAAAGTAGAAACTAATCGCATTATTTCCTCCTCCTCGACGACGAACAACACAAAACCAACAAGACGAAAAAATACGAAGTCAACGAAAGAAAAAAACCAACAAAATTCAGTTTGACTTCATTTTTTACTCTTATTTGTCCTTTTTTTCATCTGTCTTCTTTTTACACCTGGCCTGACAGCCTTTCATTCTTCATCCTGAATATATTTATTTCACATGATTTCAGGTAATTCCTATTTTAATTTTGAAATCCTCTCTTGCTTTCTTTTGTTTACTTCGATTATTTTTCCTTATTTCAGACCAAACAAATTTAATTTTAATTCATTTGCACTAATTTAATTCAATTTAATTAAAATAGATATGTTTTATAATTGTTGCCAATTAATGATTTCAATTAATTCACCATTATTGGATTTACGAAAATCTTTTTTTTTTTCATTTTAACTAAAGAAAACCAACAAACTTAATTAAAAAATTAATCTTTTAAATTCATGTTTTTTAAAGGTTTTTTTTTCTAATTTCTGAATTGAATTCTATCTATTTTTTTCTCCAAAAAAGTAAAACTACGTCTTAAAAAATTGATTAAATGAAAAAAAATTACTTAATAAATACGATTAAAAAAGCAAATATTAAAGCTTAGTTATTTTTTAAATAAAGTTAAAAAGATAAAAATTTTAATGAAATTTATTAATTTTTTTTTTATAGTTTTTGTCATCAAATTTTTATGAAGATTTTAATCTTTATAAAAACTAGACTAGATGATAATGAAGATGAATTAGGATAAAAACCTACAAATTAAGATAATTGTTTTCGTGATTTTTTTTTGTCCTTTAAAAAAACAAGCATGGAAAGAAAGGAACGAAAATTAATTATGAATCATATTTAATTTAATGGTTTATTTTTTATGTACATTTGTTTAAAAAAAGGGGGGTTGTCAGTTGAATTAATTCATCAATAGATTTTGTTCCAGATTTTTTTTTTTTTTTTTTTCATTAGAGGCAGTTTTTAAAATGAGATTATCTGTATTGGATTTTTGTTTGAAAAAAAAGAAAGAAAAGTCGCCAAAATAAAGATGTGTTGAATTAAAAAAACAACAAAAAACATCTAAGATTGCCTTTTGGATAAAACTTAAGTTTAGGCGTGAAAACACACAAAAGATACTAACATGATGGCAATCCTTAAGGCACAACCAACACCCTTGTGTATTTCTTTTCCGTCAGAAATTATTTGATTTGGAGATATTAATGTTTTCCCAAAGGTTTGGTATTAGTTTTGATTTGTTGCAAATCATTAGTATTAAGTTGGTGTGTGGTGAAGGGTTGATTTTTGGTAGATTCGTATGTTTCGTCAAGAAATTCCATAAGAAAAAACAAAACAATTTTTTTTGTACAAAAGTGATTTTACGCCTAAATTTTACCAATTTTTGTATCCAAAAATCCTTTTACTTAACTAAAAATTGGCACTGACCAAATTATGGAATTACTCTTAACGGCGGAGTCTCTCTTTAAAGATCTACACAAAATTTACACCGAAGTGAAAAATGAACTTTGCTAGAGAGTCTTTCTTTTCCCATAAATGATGATACATATATTTTTTTGGTATATTACCCCTTTTTACCCCGACTTATCAAAACTACCAAATAGTCACTCACCACTCAGTCATTATATTAGAGGAACATATTAAAGTCAAAATACTGGTATGCCTTCTTTTGCCTTATGTTGTCAGGGCCGATATATCGGCCTCTAAGGGTTCCCAAGGGTTAGCCCTCTATTGCTTTATTTAATACTTCCTGTTTCGGGGATAAACATTGTAGAAAAAACAAAAAAAAAATATGCTTATCGATTATTAAAAAAATTACATCTTGATTCTTCATTTTATAATCGATGAAAATTTATTTCATATTGATTAGAAATTTATTTACCTACCTACCTTTTTTGGTAGATTTTTAAGAGTGAATTCATTAAGAAAAATTTCAAAATTTGGCCGGGTTTTACAAAACTAAACTACCCCTTGAAGTCACAACGCTAAACTAGAAGATTACCTAGAATTCTAAACTTTATTTTTTCATCATCATCAATCAAAAATCAATATCGATGATGATGCTTGTTTCTTCCCTTTTTATAATCAACTGTTGAAAAACTTTGAGGTTTTCTTGGTCGGGAAAAAGGTGACCCCTTTCTTCAAGCAAAACAAACCGCCAACTTAAAAAGCTTTTTTTATTAATTTTTTTTTTGCCTTAAGTGCCGTCTTCCCCGCAAAAATTGTGCAAAAAAATGTATTTAATTTCTATTTTTTTTTTAAACCATCAATTTCAAAATCTTTTTTATCTTCTAATTGTGAACTTTATTTTTTTTACTTTCTTAATATCATTATTATTGATTGAGTAATTAGTTTAATCATAGTTTTTATGAGTTTTTCGGGACTTTTTAAACAAAACAAACCAACTTCTTAAATATCTTCTTATGGTTATTTTCTGAAAATATTTTCATAACTTTAAAAATAAAGCAAAATTGAAAACTAATTCTCTATGATCATTAAACACCAATAAATAATGAAGTTGATAAATTGATTGCTTTTATTGGAAATATTATTTTAATTAGAATTAGGAATAAATTTTTAAAAAAAGTTGAGATGACAAAAAGGCCATTTAGGGAAGAAGAAAAAAACCTACTTTGCATTTAATTGGTCAAACATTGCTTAAATCTCCCAATAAAACAAATTTTATTTAAAAGAATATGACATACCACTTTGAATGCATTAATAAATTCATTATTTAATTCTTATTCTAAATTTGTGCATTTATTTACATAGTTTTGATTGAATTCTCTACAATCCAATGATTTAAAAAAAATCTTTCCAGAACACTGTTTTATGCTTCTTCAATTAACACCATTGTCTTAATTTTTTTTTCCAAGAATAAAAGTATTTCTAATCATTAGGAATGGGGAGGAAAAATGATTTTTTAGATCCAAAATGAATTATTTATGCTTTTCTTATTATGAAATGTTAGGATTACGATTCTAATTATGTGAAAATTTGTGAATTGAAATGAAAATTGATGAAAGGAATAAAGAAAAACACTTTTGGTTATTGTTTTAGATATAGATTTTCCAATATGTGAACAAATCAAATGAAACTTTAATTGCAAATGTCTGAATTTCTTTTCTTTTTACTACTTTTAACTTGTTGATTATAAGATCCGGTGGTATCACCACAGATATATTTAGTATAATTTTATTTATAGCATTATAATTTTGTAGTAATATTTATAAAAGCTAATGTGATTTTATTAGTTCAGAGAATTTTATTTACATAAAAACAATGTTTCATAATTTTGATAAAGCCAAATAAACCTGTTAGGCATTTTTTGCATATTTAAAATTTTAGTTTATGATATTTGTATGAGAATTAATATAGGATCTTTTTTTTTCTCTCTCTTTTCATTTGATATTAGTTTGTCATCAATCATTGTTGTTAATTCTTTTACAATGTCAAGCAAATATTCACTGAAACTCTTGTATGTTATGTGGTGTGTATGAGTGATTGAAAATTTGGGTCTGACTTGAAGCAGCTGCATGGTGTTAATGAAACAAATGATGACAAACAGCCCACCCCTTCATTCTCCATTGTTATTTAGGGACAATCAGTTGCCTTTAGTAGAGACTTTCAAGGTCAATTCATGAAGACAATGTCAAAATCATTTTTTTGTCAAAGTTATTAGACCTTATATAGTATCCTTTATCATTGATATTTATTATTACATTAAATATTCAAGAAAGAAGTTGTTTTTTTAGGTGACTGACTGCTGAATCTTGCACTATTACTCCTGGTAAAAAAGGAGCATGATAAATCCAATGGTAAATTATCTAAGTGAACAACAATATTAAAGTCCAACAATAGGTAAATCCAATTTGCATTAGTAATAAAAATAATTCAATATTCAAGAAAGAAATTTTTTTTATTAGGTGACTGACCAACTTAATAATATTCAGTGGTTTACCAAAGGACAAATATGATTATTTCGTGACTAATTGTATCACTCAATTATAGATCAAATTAATTTTCTTCAATTGAATTATCCTTGATATATGGTCTGGTACCAAACAAAAATTCCATTCGTAGTTGCTTTTTTAGAACTCTCTGTTATGACTGATTTTTCCAATTGGCAACTAAAAATTAAAAAAAACAAAAACAAACAACTTATCTTTAGGTGACTATTTCCCCCAACAAATACTTATTGAAAATGTCTTTTAAACTTTATTTTTTTAAATTTAGACCAAAGTAAAATTATTTAAACAATAAAAGGTTTAATAGAATAGGTAACTGATTAATATACTGTATTTTATTCTTTTTAAATAAAGCTTTTAAGAAAATATTCTGGAGGAATTCAACAAATTTTTATACCATACAGAAGAAAAATTTCAAAGTGAAATGGATTATTCTTTCTTAAACAGTAACTAAGTTTTGAATTACTGCTGGATTATTCATAGCATTAGAGCAAAATAATGTTTCATGGGTTTGGCTAGTAACTTTTCTACATGGCTGATAAACGAAAATATTTAGTTCTCTAAGGTCAACTAAATGAAATTTGTCCAATGAGACTTGTTTATTGTATCTTCAAAATGTATTGATACATAATAAATGATATCTAAAGAAAGAATAATTGATGTAAATTTAAAGAAATAAAGTGAATCCATAAAATTTGGAATATGAGGTGCAGGTGCATGTTAAGAGAATGTGTAATTGTTATTATTTCAAATATCCTGCTATTGTTGACATTACATAAGTCAAATATGCAGAGAATGGTCATCAGAGAATTCCTATGGATTCAAATGTCTCAGCATTTTTGACAATCAAAAAGTAAATTAAAATATACACACAAGAGTAATTATGGTAAATTTTTAATCTATTGGTTGAAATTTTTTTCAATGAATTTCAAATCATGGAGGATCAAGCAAAAAAAATGTTCATTTAGTTTTTTTTTAGGGAAATTTAAGATAAATAATTTTTACATCAGATTTTCTTTTTTAATTATTCCAATTGATTTTATACTGAAAATTATGATTTTGATTTTATGAATTTTTTAGAAATTGAAATCCAGTAGGAGTGGTAAAAAATGGCAATTTTGCGCATATTTCTAATGTGCGGTTGACTATAATAATCAGGGGCAGTGTATCTGTAACCAGGTTTGACAATAGTCCAAATATTCAATTCAATTCAAGTATCTGAGAGATCACAAAAACTAATTTCTTATACATTATGTCATGAAATGACTAGAACTGGAATTATCAGAACTTTTTAAATTTCTATAATGGTTTACTTTGATTCTATTAACCATGATACTTGTGACTTTTTAGTGATTTTACTTTTGTTCAAAATTGGAACCTGAAACTTGCTGAATAGAATTGAATAAATAATATAAATACAACTCTAAAAGACAATCATCTATAATGGTTCAAGGTTCAATTTGAACAAAATGTTATTTGAATAAAAACTGATTCTTTCTTTAGAGCTCCCTTAAAAAGTATTTCATATGCAAAAGGTTGTATTAAAAAAATTGAATTATTTTTGTTTTTTTTTCATTGAGGATAGTTGAAATGGTAAAACAACAACAACAAAAATTTCCTAATTCTCAACAATTGTCTTTTTCACTTAAAATATTTGTTCTACATTTTTCAAAAGTTTTTCCTGTAACACCTGAAAATACCTACCTTGTCCAAAAAATATTAATTACTTAAACATCAGATTTCTATCAACTTTCATAAACATTGAGGATTTTTACCCAAGAAAATCCATTTATTGGTAAATTCAACCCTCGGTCTATTTGAAGTTGGCTTATAAGTCATTTTTGAGGTTACCAATACAAAAATAGTTTAGTTAGTTTACCCTGGATTGATATATTTCTAAAAATGAATACACTTAGCTTAAATAATAATAATAACACATCTAAAAACAGAATATGTTAATAACTTTTCTATTGTGTGATATGGATTTACTAATGAGAATCCTATCTATTTATTCCTTTGTTGTTAAATCTTGAGAATGAAATAAATAAATGTATTTTAATCTTTGAGATGATAAGTAGGGCCCCTTCAACACTGGCTGCTTTAAATCATTTTTGTATCCCCTTTAATCAAGTAAAGGATTAGCTTGTCTCTTAATCTCAGCAGTTTGCCTGTGTGTTTTTGATCTCACTTGGCTTTCTTAGTTTAATCTATAAGATTTCAATATAATATGTTGTTGTCCTAGATGGCTGCCTAAGGATTTCTGAATATAATCACGTTTAATCAGAGTTGTAACTGGATTATAAGTATCAAGCCATTGCTATTCTGTAAAATCTGAATAAATATGGTCAGTCTTAATCCTAATTCATTTAAGCTTGTAGCTGCTGACCTTTTCAACTTTTCCTTTACTACAATCTCAACAAAAAGAATTATTTATAACCTACCCATCCATCCATCAATCCTCTCTCTCTTCCCTTCCATCTAAGAGATTCTATATATTATTTAAAAACACTTCATGTGAACTGTTTTTCAATTTGGGATCAAGTCAACTGAATCTTTTTTTTTTAAAGAGAAAAATCTTTTTAATTAAAAAATTGCAAAACTAAAAAATATTCTTTTTAAAATGACATGAAGAGATTTTGGATTGGGTGAAAAGGAATCTTTTTTTTTTTTTTTAATGCTTAATAAAAGAAAATTTATTCATTATTTCTCATGAATTAAACAAATTAATTGAAATTTTAACCAATGTATTATTAACACCTTTTAAAAATAATCTCTCTATATTTTCTAGTCTTTTGTCTTGGTGAATTATTGGTTGATTTGATTCTTTCTTTATGACTACCCTTATATATTAAAGATTCTCGAGTCGATTTCAATGTATGAGGGTCATCAAACCATGTATGGTCATCAGACTACCATACAGAGACTTTTTTTCATAGTGCTTAAGGCTTGTGTAGCACCATCTACACTTCTTTGAACTGCTGATAACATACAGACGGTGATTGCCACTAACTACATGAACAACAGACCTCAGGTTTATACTTCAGAGTTTTCCTTCTCGTAGATGCCTGTCTTCCCAAAGACTAAGGATGCATCTACCCAAATATTAACCTGGGTATTTTCTTTACGGTGCAAGATATTGTACCTGGTATTTATAAATCGTCACCCATCAACTACTGACCAGACTCAACGTTGCTTAACTTTAGTGATCTTATGGGAACCAGTGTCTCCAACATGACTTGACCATATATCTCAAATGTTGGTATTAATTCATATGATCAATGGATATTAAATGATGAAATCCAGAAATTTGGTTATTACTATCTTTGTTTTAGTTTTATAGCATATCAATCTTTCTAGGACATTTAATGCTGAAAACAATCATTTTTTGATTAATGTCCTCTTTGTTCACAATTTTTTTGAATGGCACAATGTGCACTATTTAACCCATAGCTGGAGGGAATATGGGGATTCATAGCTTTTTCAAGGGTATTAGTCCACAAAAGAACATGACAGAATGACCAGGATTTGAACATATGTACTACAGATACAGAGTTCGATTGCCTAACTACCCTCTTAAGAGGCTTCCCTGGTTATTCTATTCATTTTCATTTTGCAATTATTTTTTGACAGAAAATATTTGGATTTATTTAAACTTTTGTTAAGATTAACTAGAAAATCATTTTAGTAAAAATTCTTTAAATCAAGAAAATTATTGATTAAACCTTTGGACTCTACGAGGCCGATATATCGGCCCTGACACCAATATTTTGACTTTAATATGTTCCTCTAATATAACGACTCTGAGTGACTACATGGTCATTTTGTTAAGTTAGGGTTTAAAGCGTTACCAAAAAATATTTTTTTCTTTTTGTTTAAAGCCTATCTTGTTAATATCTCTTAGTTAGTAACCTTTAGTGTGATTACTCTTAATTAGATATTGTCTGTGTCTCTGCTGTCGACTGCAAGATCTTGAATTGTTACAATGAAAAAGAATTACTGGTTTCAAACGTCTATTTAGAGCCCTACATATAAATTCACTATTGATTGGTCTTTTTCTAGTTGTAAGAAGGAAATGATTGCCAAGGTTGAAATGTCACTAAATCAATAAATTAAGAAAACTTTGTTTTTGTCTAGTAGAAAAATAAACTATTTGTTGATAGAAACCCATAAAATGT
>JAUZSX010311417.1:0-12243 GCA_034780655.1 Idiosepius hallami | reverse complement strand
TTCCATTGATTTTAATGTATTTTGTATTAATATATATATATATATATATATATATTACATATAATAATAAATGCAACTATATAATCTATATATATATATATAAGCTAAGTGTAGACACGGAGTCGACGGCATTCGGTGACAGTCATTGAAGGCTGATGACTGTGTCTACGCTTAACTAATATATATATGTTCTATCACTGATATTGAACACTAACTCTAAGTATAAGCAGATTAATCTATATATATATATATATATATAAAAAGTTGTAGCGTTCATGCATGTGTGTGTCCCTCCATCTGTACAACTCACCTATAGACCAGACGAATTATAACCAAATTTGCCAGGATGATGGTATATGATAGACAAATGATGCACATCAAAGTCATATCTTATTAAAAGTCATAGCTTATGTAAGTATACTATCCAACAGCTGAAACCAGCGGGTGGATCATGACAAAACTTGGTATGATAATGGTCTCCAATAGCTGGATGGTGCACATCAATTTTCAAGATGAAAGATCAATGGGTTTGTGATACTAAACAAATATAATCCATTTGCTTTAAAGTTCATGGCTGGATTTCAGTCACTTCAGGAGGTTACTCTTACAACATCCACTTACTGAAAGGGTGCCAACAAAGTGGGTACCTGAGTGTTCAGTAAAGTCTGCCTGAAGTGTGGGTATCTTTGCTAGTATTGCATATAACAACATGTTTTACCAGAAATTAGCTTAATTTCTTTATTTGTACCATGTTGAGTAAAATGTAACTGTGAGTATATTGATACATCATATACTGGTTGAAATAAATTTATAATGCTTCTGTAATAGTTATTGAGTTGCTATTTCAATATTATCTTTATACTAGAAGTATTGCCAGTCTGTGCCCAAGTGCTAGTGACTTGCAACTTAGGTAGCTGAAGAATCCTATATAAGAAAACAATACCATACATAGGCAAATTTTGGTGGTCTGAATCATTGTGCTATGCAAATTTGGTGGTCTAAATGTTTTGATGTTTGCTTTTGTGTTGATATTGATTTATCTTTTCAGTAATTTCAAATTTTGACCCAAGCTATTTTCCAGCTCAAAACCAATTCGAAAGTGGTCCTTTCTGTTCATATAATAAATTTCAATTTTTAAGACTGAAAATTGGCAGAGTAGTTTAAGAGAGACCAACAACAGTTCAATCTTTAACTTTGACCTCTTAGCAACTAAAATTCTGGCTTATATCACATATTTAGACTTGTGGAACTAATTTGATTTAGTTTTGAGCCAGAAAAATAGCTGCTAATCATAAAAAATTTGGATTGTTACAAGATCATAGCATCGGCTGTGTCAAGCTACCGTGGCTTTGGAGTGTCAATATTATATACATACTTGGTTGAGCACAAACCCAAGTTAGGCACAAGGCCATTTTTAGGTGCTCTTTATATATCTGGACTTTTTGTCTTTCATCTAGATGAGTTGTTCTCTTGGGTTAATGGGCCCCATTTGCCCAAGGTAGCTAAAGGTGTATGTAATGATTTTGACTAGAATTTGAACTTGCATAATACGATTCCAGAGTCCAAGCTTTTACACTTGCAACCCGAAGGGGTGTCTATATAACTGCTTTAAAAAAATTACAGCGGTTTCTTAGAAAAAAAAATAATTGATTTTCAAAAAAACTTTTAAACCATTTCTTACTCTTCATATATTATAGGAAAGTGAATGTCACAAATGCTACATCTATGATACAAGCTTCACATAAAAAATGATTTGAATTATTTTCCATTGTTATATATAAATAGTATTTATGCTACTGTAATATTTTATCATATATTTCTATTACATATTTATTAATATTTATTTTACCTTTACATTTTTCTCTATAATCTGTTTTACTTAATGATATTATTTCATAAAAGTGTATAGTGAATATGGAGCTCTCACCACTAATTATCTTCAAAACTCTCATTATTACTGATGCCACTAAACAATGCAGAGTATCACATAATATAACAATGTATAAATGACTAACACATGAAAATATCAACATAGCTAGCATTAGTTTTACCACAATTGTTCAAAAGAAATATATAATTCCATTAACCAAAATCATTTTTGGAGTTAGCAGTTATCTTCATAATTTTCTTCCTTTGAATAGAACTTCAAAGTGAGCACCAAAAAATATCAGAATATGAAATGAAACGTTAAAAAAAACCCATACACTTGTCATCTGTTGCTAAAAAGTTTTTTTTTACTTATTTTTACTCTATATCAACTTGATCAAATGCAGTTGCAACTAGAACACATGCAGTTGCAACTAGGTCAAATAGAAGAGAAATTATCAGTCTGTCTTCAATTTACCATGAATAAAATTTTCAGATTTGTATAATTATACAATACTTAATCTTTACTATTTCTAAATCTGATATTTCTAAAATTAAATCTAAAAAACATATAAATTATAAAATCTCATCAGAAGAATTCCAAAAAATAAATTCTTTTTTTACCATTAAGATTAATGATTCCTGACCATATAAAAATTTTGGTTTTTAATTAAGTGACTTAGTAGTAGATAATCATACTGATTGCATTTTAGTTTTATTTTAATTCTTGCTGGAGATAGACTTGATGTTTATGTAATTTCCCCTATCTGTTGATGGTGAAAGAAGCCTGTTTGCAGAATGCAATAAATTACACATGTAAATAAGAGATCTATAAATCCATACCATTTTGTTGCAATTGTCAGTTAAAAACTGCATTTTAAATTTTTTATGTTTGTTTAATTAAATTGCAAAATTTCTTTTATTTTGATCTCACATTTCAAATTGTCCTTTAATATTTTTGTAAATTGGGATTAATCCTCAGTCTTAAAAATGGAAACTATTTACTAATCTATGTCCTATTTTAAACTCTACAAACTACAGCAGTTTCTCTGTTCACTTTACCATCCCTTCCCTTGTCCAAATCACTATGCCACTAATTTCCTTTGACTGTGATTCAACCATCCAGTAGTGGAACCAAACAAATGATATATGTACATGATGATCTTTTATAGTCTATTAAGCTGGTTTCAACACTTCCTCCAATGTCATCTTGGTTGTGATGGTTGGGTTAGGTTTCATTCATAGCCAGCAAGGCTTCCCACTTCTGCACTGTACAATCAATTTTCCTGACCACATGGTCACATGCAACAAATTCCCATGAATTGATTCAAGACAATGCATATGGCCTCAAGGTCTCTTTTAAATAGGTTCTTTTTTTTAGCTTAGTTAATTTCCATCTGTAGGACATTTCTTCGAGGTAAATCTATCCACAGAATTCTGATCTTGTTTATCATCATCGACTATAACTAGTGACTATCTAGACTAACAGTGCAAGGACATATGCTAACTTATTTGCTAATAACTGCTTAAGGAAAAAGAAAATATCAGAGTAATGCTTGTTTGAATTTATGAGACAAACTTTGATTATTTTCATAATTTACTTTATTCAGACTTTCATTATCTTAATTGCTATATCAATAACATTTTGGCTCATACACTTTTCAGATTCTTTTTGTATTACTTGAATTTGTGCAGCCTGAATAATTCAAATAATCATAAAATCAGCAATTATAACAAACTATATTAAGTAAATTTTCTCTCATTTAATAAACCTTTACACAGACAACCATTTGTCTGAATTATGATTTTTAGAATTTATGTGCCGCCCCTATAAATTTGTTTTTTTTATCCAAGCACAGACATATAAGGTTTAAAATTCTTTCTAATGGTCTAATTATTTTCAAGTAGATCTTAAAAAGTGTAACTTGCCAAGAGAGATAGAATACCGGTTTATGCATCAATATATTGGTTGACAAAAAAAATAGCTGTTTAACGATTAATTTTTTTTACTTTTTAAAATTATAAACACCTACGTGCATGTATACCAATTAATATATCAATATATGTGCACATACAAATTTCTAATAATCACCTTACTGCATTTTAACAAAAGTTAGATATATTGGTACAGTTTTAGGGAATATCACTCATTATTAAGTCAATAAGTTTTGTTATGTTTAAATCATTAGTTTATACCAAGCTTTATATTTTGGGTTTATAAAACATGCTGGTCATCCCAAAAGTAATGCCTCCTATTTTTTTTTCTGCCCAAATGGATCAGAGGGGATTGCAAATTGTATTGGTATGCTGACTGGACTTATGCATTCATGACCTGAAAATTTAATCTCTCTTTTGCAGAGATTGGCAGTGTGAGACTAAGAAAGCAATTTCATGTGTCAGAAGCAGAGATGTGTCATTAAATTCCTCCATGCAGGAAGAATTGAACTCATCAATTTCACCAGCAGTGATTGATTCTTTACAATACCAATGAACATGTCAGCACAATTAAGAGATGGGTTTGTTGATTTTGGAATGGTTGCAGACATGTGAGTGACAAAGTGTGCTCCAGACATGCATCGCAGGAAAGTGACTATGAAAAAAAACCCATTCTGGAGCAGAAAAGATTACTCGTTTTTGTGGTACAACTTTTACCTTTGAAGCACTTGAAAAAAATAATTTTAAAAAATAGGTGGCATAATTTTGGAACATCTCCTGTTTATGTATGCATGTGTGTGTGTGTACGCACATAGATAGTAATCTGTGGCAAACCAGTGCACCAATTTTATGCTATTAGTAGTTCCAAAAAGTGTGGCTGGTGCTACAAAAGCCTTCACTATTAGAGGTAAAGCGCTTAAAGTCTGTTTCCCTCATTTTTTTAAATTATTATTGTGGGTGTATGTGTTTTTTTTTTCATTTGATCTTTTTTATATATTAGTATCCAACATGTCCCACTTTGGCTTTCTAACATATATAGGTGTAAGCATATAAATACATATGTCTATACAAACACAAATATTCATGTATATGCATAATATGGGGAATATTTTTTTAAATTAATTTATTGGAATATATACATGTATTCAATATGAAATTATTTCTAACACACAATATACACAATAATTATAAATAGAGGATTTCATACATACACTTATGCCTATGATACTGTAAAGTACACACATATTCATAGAATTGAGTTCACAATTCAGTTTGAACATTTTATAAGAATATGCAGATATGCAAAAAAGGAATGCCATTATATCTGAGAAACATTGCACATACACATATAAAATTCAACTTCATCCACAATCCAAAGTTAAGTAATTATATATATAAGTTACTGGTTACATACATATAAAAACCAATAATTCATATTAGATCAAATTACATTCCATGTTATTCATATACGCACAATTATAGGAAATAAGTTTGATAAAATATAATTATTTATAATATTCGGTGTCTCACATATAAACTCACACATACATTGCATTATTCAAGAAAGATTACCTTATAAGTTATAATATATTTATGAATTGCATATTATAAATTTATATAATACACATGCTAAAAACATTTTTTATTTGAATGTACATGCACACACTTGTGTGTGTGTGATTATTTATTTTTTGCAATGTATAAATGCATTTCAAAATGATATTTCTCTATATTTTTATTGTTGATTGGATAAGTTAAAATCTTAGCTCATCTTCCTCCATGCTCTAAGTTAATCCAGGTATAAAAGATAATCCCAGAGTTTTGTCATTAGCTGCCTATTCAAAATACTCCAAAGGTTTCCACCCTTTATGCAAAGTAGAAAATCCTCCTTGATTTCTATAACTTCAAATAAATATAGAGTACATATACATAAGGACTGCCAATATTGCAACTTGTAAAGAAATAAAATCCAAAAATTGGTAACCTTGCAACTACAGCAAATACGAAAAAAAAATTACATTTGCAGAAGTACCAAAAAAGAAGACCAACATATATTAAATTTATGTTCTAGGCATAAAAATTGTGCAAAATTCCCTAGTAGAGATCTTGCAAAAACCAATTGAACGTATGAAGAAAATAAATCAATGAACATAAAAGCTTAAATCTATTATAATCAATAAAATCGGACCTATTAAAAAAATAAACTTTACATTTAACAGAACATGCAATAGAATTCTGAAAAAATATAATTCATTCTAAATTTTAAAAAATTTAAATCCATTTTAGTACAATTTTAAGTCATCTATTTAGAACTACTATTTCAAAGTGTCATTAGCGAGTATTTTCTGTGTGTGGGGGTGCATAAACATTTATATACATGTGTGTGTGTGGATAGATAGATAGATAATGTGTATGAGTATATTACATTTATATGTAGGAAAATTATGAATGTGTGTGTGTATATATTTATGTGTTAATAGGAGTGGATGTATGAAGATATAATATATACATTAGATGTCACACACACATCATAAATGTACCTATACAATATATTCTCTAGCCTGTATGTTAAAACTTCTAACATTATTATCTTTTATCAATAGTAGTTTATTGATTGATATCAACAAACTAATTAACCCAGTGTAAAACTTTTCCCCTGGATTTTTTAAAAATTAAACAACAAAGCTTGAATTCACAAAACTCACTCCTAGTAATCCGACTGGTAAACAAAAAGCCAATTTTTCCTGAAGCTAAATTTACTTAATATATTATGCATGTATAGAAGAAACAAACTTGTTCCTTTTCACATGCAGACACGTGGTATATTATGTAAAAGAATATAGATAGGGTGCACACACATACAAAACACACACACACATTCAATACTTTTTTCCTATAAAGAATGCATGAATTTTGCTTGTTGCATATTTTGCATACTCAGTCTAAACATTTACTATCCCCCACCTTTTTTTTCTACTGATTAAAAAGTGGACAAATATTTTTCACTTACCTGTCTCCTTCGAGGACTAAGACCGGATTTTCTCTGTGCAACAGCCATCATGTAATTTTATTGATATTACCAATTAGTGATTAATTAATAATATCAATCGTTAAAAATATTCCTTTAAGTGCTTATGGGGATTTTATATTATTACAAAAAAAAAGAGTGAAAAAATATTAACTTTATTTCTTATTTTTTCTATCTTAAATATTTCTGTTGATAGTTTTTATTTGTTTCAATTTATTTTGGAAATCTTAATTTCTAGCTTCAAGAACAAATTTGGTTTTCTTCTGGCAAATGATTAATATAATTCATTAATTTTTTTCTTTAATGATCAATTCTTTCATTTATAAATGCTTTTTTTACTTCCTTAAAAAAAGCAAGTAAAAAAGAAAGTTTTTTTTTGTATTTAGATACACATATTTTTATTCTTTTTTTTATTTTCTTTGATTTGGGGAGGGAATTCTTTTCTTAATTTATTTTTTGTTTATCTTTTCTTTCTTTATAACTAATATTTGTAGGAAAAAATTAGATTCAAGAAATTTAGTAACACCAAAGATTGCACTGTTAAGATTATACTTGCAAAAACTATTATTATTATTATAAAAACAATACAAAGAATTTAGTAATTTCACAAAATAATAGAAATAGTAGTATATTAGTATCAATAATCTATCACTCTTTAAAGCAGTAGTAGTAGTTTGACCAAAAAATATTTTGAAATTAAAAAAAAACTCTCAGGAGAAGCAAGAAAGTAATATCCGGTAAGTTCCAAGACAAATTTTAGATTTTTTTTTCTTCTTTTCTCTCAAAAAAGATCACAACAAGGAGATGTGTGATGCCTTTTCTGATAAGAAGATTTATAACTTCGATGATGGGTACCTGTTATCATCATCATCATCATTGTTGTGGCAATGGTTTTAAAGAGGTAATTTTTTGTTTGTTTTTGTTTTTTCTTACTCATAGGAGTTGATTAGGATCGTGGCAAAGGTTAAGGGGTATAATTCTGATGACTGGGGTATAACAGAGCGCATCACACTGTTTGCGGCTTAAAAGTGGAAAGAACATAAACACTTCTTGTTTGGTTTGTTTCATTTGCCCCCTCTGCTACTACCACCACCACCACCATCACCGTCACCAACACCAACACATATAACAGAAAAGAAACATGCTCCTCCTAGGCCTTCTTTCTTCTTCTTCTTCTTCTGCCTCTCCGTAGTACTACGGCTTTCCCCAAGTGCGCCTTGTACGAACGAATGAATGAATGAACGTGATGATGATGCGAATGATCCAGGGTAGTCGATATTATTGCTAAACAAAGAACAACAACAATAATAATAAAGTAGTGTATTTTAATGAAATATATATGCAATATAAGCGATCAAACTTACTAAAAAGTAGCGACAATTTTTTTTTTATTTAAACTTATCACGCGGGTGTAAGCAATACCTTTTTTTTATTAAGAAAATAGATTTAAATTTTAAAATTGTATTTTTTTGTCTGTGTGTGTTTTATTTATTTTTTTTTTAAATAAACACCACCACACAACGCCACTAATCTTTTTGCATATCATTGATGGTATGTTCTTTTTCCTACATGTTCACTTTTTATAGAATTGATAAAATGAAAGTGAAAGAAGGCCTGAAAAGACGTTAACTCCGGGTGCCGTTATTTCATAATTATTTCGTATGAGAAGTGAGTGTACAAATGAGCGCGTTATGCGTTTAAGAGTAGTGACTTTACACGCTCTGAGTAAATATGTGTTTGTGGTGATATTTTTGTATTCTAAATACAGAAGAATTTAGATAGAAACCATACGAAATTTAGTGTGCATGCGCTCGTACATGCGTGTGCACAAGTTTGGAATAATGTGCGTATAAATAAGCGTTTAGAATATCAACAGACAGCGAACAAGACAGGAGGAGAGGAGGAGCACCGAGGTAAAAGTCAGAATGCAGAAGTTGCAAAGGGTGTGTGTGTGTGTCAGTGTATGTGATGTGTGTGTGTGTGTCAGTGTATTTGTTAAAAAGTGTTGTTTTAAGAAAATAGAGGGTTTTCAATCATAATCATTAGTTAGTGGTTTGTGGTTGGTGTGTGGTTGGAATAAGAAAGAAAGAAGGACAGAAAGATAAGTTTAGCTGACGACGACAATTGTCCGGTAATGGAATGGAGTGGTAGCAGGTTGGAGTGGAGTGTGAACAGAACAGTCACTGGACGGACGGATGATGATAGAATAAATCATGATTAATGAGAGACAGGAGACAGTCGAAGCTTTCTCTTAAAGAGAGAGGAGAAGGGGCTGATCCAAAAACGAGTCGAGTTTCTTGTCTATTTCAAAGGATGAACACAAAAAGACAACAAATAATCACACAGCACAGACGGCACAAACAGTTGTTCGTTCAGCTTACTTGGACTGGGACCTTTATTTTCTTTGATATTGTTTAATGCCGTTTTTGTGTTGTGGCTTTTCGGTTTAATGTTATTTAAACTGATAATCACAGAAATATATATATATATATATATATATATATATATATATAAATATAACAACAATTAATTATTCTATAAAAAAAAATAAGGAATGGTATAAAAAAAAACAACTCCAAACCTTTATTCCAATTTGGTTTTATTTTCAAATTTAGGTTTGGTTTGTTATTGTTTTTTCTCTCCCAAATTGGCAAATTTTTCTCTTTATTTTTATTATTATTTTTTTTTAAAATAAGATTTTTATGTTTATGCTAAATTCGCTTTACCACCATCGACATTTTAAACTTATTTTTCATTTTATTAACAAAAACCAAGAATTTAGTAATTTTCTTAATGTCAATCGATCAAATAATCAAAATGTATCGACCGTCCGCCCGTCCGTCCACTCACCACAACCACTAGTCACCACTAGGTTGTTAAGTATGTAGTATGTCGTCATTCGTCAATTAAGTCACTAAAGTTTTATGACAAGATATTGATTGATTCATCCAATAACACTTCTAAGCTTTTACTTTTTTGTAATGTATGTTTTCTATATTCTTATGTCTTTGTTGACTTCTAAAAGGACACCAAGAAGTTTGTAATTATTTTTTTTTAATTTGAGTTTTTAATTATTTATTTTCTTAAATTTTATTTATTTATCTTTTTGTAGAGGCGGTTAAGAAAATTAACGAAAAAAATGTTTTAACAGGTTCAGGTTCTACTAAAAACTGAAAGTGAAATGAATGCCAAGAGAGACAGAAAGAGAGAAGAAAGGAAAGAAAAAATTTGGTGATCCAATAATTCGTTAACCACTGCTGAGTGCTGTTGTGCACAAGCAGAACGTTCCGTTTCGTTTTTGTTTCCGAATAAGAATTAATACTTTTCTATTTTATTATTTTTGTAAAGGGCAAAAATGATTGAACCAACTAAATTTAAAACGTGTTTTTGAGTGAACTGTGACTGCTGACTGACTGACAGTCTATTCTGATAATAGCCTGGGCTGAGAGAGAGAGAGAGAGACTGTTGACATTGGCACTGACAGTAAGTGACACAACACACACCATATCGCACACCGAAAGTAAAAACAACTAGCACCACAAAAAATTCGACCCAGCTTTCTCCATTAACTTCAAAAGAATATTTTTTTATTTCTAAATATCACATGTACAGGCTGTGCAGCAGGTGATCTATGCTTATTGACTGAACTATGTCAGGTAGACATGATGAGGTGCAGGCTGCTGTCCATGCGAAGTGGACGGTGTAGTGACCGAAGTAAGAATGCAAGGACATCCTTGATAATTTTAATGGCAGGCAACCCTCTTTGAAGTGTGTGAGTGCCGCCCCGCGCCGGTACGTGAACGTGCGGTGCCGCTGGTGAGGCTGTTGGAGCCGGGCAGTCGGGTATGATCCGTCGATTTGACTGATGATGTTTCAGCCTGAGTCTGCCCCTGGTATGAAACAATTTATGTGTGCGTGTGTGTGAGTGAGTGAGTGAGTGAGTGAGTGAGTGAGTGAGTGAGTGAGTGAGTGAGAGAGAGAGAGAGTAAATTTAAAGTTTTCCCCGTTCGATATTTTTAGGGTAAAATACTTAATTATTTACCTTAAACTGTTACAGAATTATTATTATTATTATTATTAATATGATATGTGTGTGGTGACTCATATACCACTTTTTAATTTCTTGAAAAAAAAATATGGTTACCAAAAAAAAAATAAATAAATAAAATTAAAAAAATAAAAATAAAGCAAAATGAAAAATAAAACGAAAATAATAATTATAACAATAATAATGAAATGAATAAAAAAGAAAATCTGAGATGGAGCAATATCAAATAAAATGAACAGTTCCTAATAAATTTTGAACAAAAATTTTTAAAATAAATAATATTAGTAGCCTAAAAGTTGACCTAATTTTGTCTTTTTATGGTATTGAATACATTTTTTTACAATTGAGTTTCTAGTTTGAAATATAGAAGTCTTTTAATTCAGCTTGAATTGTCAAAAAAAGAATTTCACACTTTGCATATTGAAGACCCAGTTTCTGTTCCAGAGTGAGCTTCTTCATGCAATCTCTTTAAAAGCAAGAAATATATACACATTTCACTTGTTAATGGTAAGTAATGGACATGACCTGGTCACCTGACCTAGTAACATCAAAATAATATGATGCCTGTCTGTACACGGTTTAGGGTTAAAAACTTAAAAGTAACCCTAAAAAACAATTTTAAAAATATGAATCTTCCTCAAATCAAGGGTAAACTCATTAAAAATAACAGATCTTTAAAATGCTTGAAGAAATTTTACCTTTATATTGCATTATTTTTCCCTAACATGTAACTTATTTCAAACTAAATTTTGTACATTTAATTATTCCAATTTTTATTGAAAATCTACTTAGTAAATCCAGGTTTTAATGATTAAAGGGGGAAATAAAAGAATTCTGTACAGAATGGCTTAGTCTGTGGAGCATCAGAATTTATGATAATGAAAGCAATCTGACAGTCTGATATTCAAGTCATCATACAGGCTATGTTTTTTGCCTTTAATCTTTAGAGTGTGAAACAAATATAAAAAAAAAGATTAACAAAACATTTTTTATTATTGAGCCTTATACAGAATACCTTGTTTTGGATTTTTAATAAAAAAAAACAAGAAAAAAAATTACCTTTAAAATATTATTGTTTGGCTTTTTTTTCCATTTTGTGTTTTTGTTTCTTTAAAAACAAATTTAAAAAAATAAAATAAAACAAAAAAAAATTTTCTTTTTTTTTTCATGTTTTCTTTTTAATGGAATTCACTGACATATATGTATTTTCTTTATTTTATTCATTATTTTTTTTTTGGTTGATTCATTTTAATTAAGTAAATGTGTCGCACGCCTCACAAGAGTGGCATCAACGAGAGCAGCAACAACGGGTGCGACATACCCCCAAGGCTCGCAGTCATTACGAGTGCTAAATTCACGAACTGAT
>JAUZSX010311407.1:0-12243 GCA_034780655.1 Idiosepius hallami | reverse complement strand
CCGAATATATAAAGCCCGAGTAAGAGCACGTAAAAATGGCCTTGTGCCAAACTTGGGAGTGCTCACCAAGTAAATATTATACTTCTGTCTTAAATTTGTTTTAGTGCATTTCCTACTGAATTGATGGTTATTTAAGTTGGAGCTGATCAGTTGAGATTCTTCTATTCATTATTTAGCTGAACCATCGATTAGATTGTCCCAAAAGTTCATAAGAATTCTTCAATTTAAAACTGAATGAGTGGTATTTTTTCCAGATCTGAAAGCTTACAGATCAATGACAGAAGGTCTTGAAAAATGATGGTCTTTATTTTGTGGAATAATTTTTGTTGTTTTTGTTATTTACTTTGGCAAGTAATAAAATTTCAATTTCAATGCAAGTGTTTACAAACTTTTGGGACAACTTAATAAATTCCACGATCTCATTCATCTTTTATGACTGGTGGGATCATTTCTGGCTGCAATTGATTATATCCAATATCTTGGATTTTCTAAGCCCTTTAATATACAGGGTGAGTCAGGGGAAACAGATATTTTTGTTCTCTACTTCACAGTGACATGAATGGGACTAAATGAAAAGAAAAACAATTTATAAATAGATAAGAAAATCAAAAAGAAAAAAAGCTAAAAATAAAGAAAAACAAATAACAACCAACCAAATGGCATCTTGAGTGGGTTTAGAGACTATCTTCTTATAAAAATCAAAATCTTAGGATTTAAAAAAAAAAGCATGGATTAAAATGAGCACAAAAGAAACATCAAAGCAACCCTCAAGCAAAATTGGGCAATTGTTCTAATTAATCTTTAAAAGTTTTAAAACATAATTGTGCTTCAATCTTAATGACTACAAGAGGACATTTAATTGGCTTGTGCCAAACTTGGTGTTTTTGTGCATCTATGATGATGAAATGAAATTTAATATGCTTTTGTGTTAACAAGGATGAAAGTATCAAATGAATTCTGTCCCATAAGGCAAATAAAAGTTTGTGATTCTTAAGGCCAAGTCATTGTCAATTTTTCTTTTTTTTTCCTTTTTGTTTTTTGAAGTTCAAGCAATGATCCATTCTTTGTTAACAAGCCATTCACAAGGTTTGAAAATAAACAAAGATTTCTCTAACAAGCCAACAAACAAGTCAAGTATTTCAATTGGCTGGAAAAAAAAAACAAAAGAAGAAAAACACAAGAAGAGGAAAAACAACATAAATAAATAAATAAACAGGAAGAAAGTAAAGGAGACCATTACAAAAAAAAAGGTTTTTAAAATTATAAAGAAAAAAAAAACTGTTTTTCATGATAAAATCATAAAACCGGAAAAGACTAAATTTTATATTCAATACCACATTTTGAGAATGAAGATTATTTTCTTTGTTATTTTTACAGCTTATCAACCTTATTAGGTCATTTAATGCTGTGATTAATAACACAATATCATAAAACTATCACTCACTATTTTGAGTAATTATTTCATTAATTTAGCAATAAATGTATAATTAAAGTACAATTATTTAAGAGTGAGCTTGAGCATGTGTGCATGTCTGAGGAATGGTCTTCAACAAACTACTTTGCCAATTTTTGGTCTAGAGACTTGAAATTTGATACATGTGGTATTCAGACATGTGGAACACATTTTATTTGGTTTTGAACTGAAAACAGGAAGAAAGTGAAAAGAGCCATCATAAACAATGTTTTTATGATAAAAAATAAATTTTATATAATATACCATATTTATTTTGTGGTAAAGTTTCAATAAAAACTATAGAGACAAAAGAAAATTATTGAGGTTTTAACTCCATCATATTAGGATTATAACCAATTATAGGCAGTAAAAGTTGGTAAAAGCTCAGGCTATGGAATCGTAGTACACGAGTTCAAATCCCAGTCAAAACTATTGCATTCACCTTTAGCTGCCTCGTCAGGTAGACGGGGCTTGTTAACTTGGGAGAGCATCACATCTAGGTGAAGGGTAACACTGGATGTACAAAGCCTGGGTAAGAGCACGTAAAAATGGCCTTGTGCCAAACCTTGGTTGGTGCTCACTAAGTATATATCATATTAAGACTATAACCATATATGTATAACAATATTACAATTGTTATTAAGTACCTGAATTTGTAAAAAGAATTCAAGTTATTTAACACTAGCTACATGCCTCCATCTGTTGTCTTCATATATAAATGAATATATTTATTTATAACATTTTGGTTGTTGTTCCTTGAGGCTTTCTACAACAGGTAGTACTTGCCAAACTTGAAAAACCATAGCCTGTTTGGTATACATCAAATGGAAGAGAGGAACATTTCAATATGTCCTTTTTTCTTTTTTTTTTAGAATTTATAAGGTTTATTTAGACATTGCATTTTTATCACCATAACAATACATCATTTTTTGCCATCACTCATATTTCAATCTCTTTCTCTATATAAGATATTATATTTACTTGGTAGAGCACCTAACCAAGTTAGGCACAAGGCCATTTTTACATGCTCTAATTACCTGGGTGTTTTGAATTCAGTGTTACCCTTCACCTAGATGAGTTGCTCTCCCGAGTTAACGAGCCCCATCTGCCCGAGGCAGCTAAAGTGAATGTAATGGTTTTGACTGGGATTCCGGAAAATGAGCTTTTACCAATGCTCCACCGTCGCTGCCCAATATAAGATATACTTATTTATAACTGAATAAAAATCTCAAACTTTTTGACAGAGAGTACCTTAGTCCAATGGTCAGGGTGCCCGGCTAAAAAACTTGGTTTCAATTCTCACTTAGGGTGGGTCTTTTGGCATAAACTACACCGATGGGTCTTTATAATGATGAAAAAGATTCAGAAACAGAAAATTCATAATGATAAATATAGTTGCTCAACATAGATGTAGAGTTAATAACTTTTGGTGACCCTCAGTTTCTTGCATGTGTGATTATAACACCAAAAATCTAGATAGCTTTGAATGAATGAAAATGATTTTTGTTTTTCTTCTTTTTTATGATTAGTTAATTGCAGAAAAAGAAAGGAAAGAGAAAGACGCAAAGAAAGAATAAAAAACTGAAAGGAAGGAAAGAAAGGAAAAATAAGAAAGAAAGAAAGAAAGAAAGAAGAAATGCTAGAAAGAAAACAAGACAGGAAAGAAAGTAGGATGTTGATGTAAAGGAATCACTGAACACCCCTCCTATAGAATGAATAGGACTGTCTATAGATACGACGCGCTCTCAAGGCGGAGTTGGAGAGAAACCTAAGATGTCGGAAATATTCTTAGCAGTGTGTTACCTCTTTGTTAATAAACTCTTACTGTTAACAAATGACTTGATGTATTCCTTACCTGAGTAAGTATATATCAGAAGTAAAAAATGAAAGAAAGAAATAAAGAAAGAGATAAAGAACGGAAAATTAAAAAGAAAGAATGAAAAAAAAAACATAGGTAAGAAAGAAATAAGAAAAGAAAGAATCAAAGAGAAACAGGCCAGAAAGAAAGAAGGAAGGAAGAACTGAAAAAAAAGAAAGAAAGAATAAAAAATTAAAAAGAAAGAAAGAAAGAATCTAAAGTAAGAAAGAAAGAAGAAAAGAAAGAATTAAAGAGAGACAGATAAGAAAGATAGAAAGAAGGAACAACTGAAAAATAAAAAAGAAAGAAAGAACAAAAAAATTAAAAAGAAAGAAAAAAAGAATCTAAAGTAAGAAAGAGAGAAAGAAAGAAAGAAACAAGTATAAAGACATAGAAAAACAATGATTAAATCTCAAGATTAGTCCAGATTCTTATCTGAAACCAAAAGTTTCTTGGGCTGAAAAACTTATTAACAATCTTTAAAAGACACGTAAATAAAATAAAAACCCCAAAACAAACATATGTACGCATCAGCTTTAGAAAATACTAGAAGAATCGCCTGGCTTTGCCCAGCGCCAGGGACTTACAAATATTTTTTTTTTCAAAAACGCTTTGTTTTTGAAAACAAATTATTTTTTCTTAATTTTCAAAAATGCTTCTCCATTATTTATTTACTTGTTTATTTTTAATTCAAAAACAGTTCTTCATATCTTCTCAGTGTTTAAAAAATTTAAGCAAGAATCACCACTTCTAAAATGCTGAAATGACTTATACGGTCAAGTTGCGTTGGAGATACTGGTTCCCGTCAGGTCACCAAAGTTAAGCAACATCAAGTCTGGCCAGTAATTAGATTGGTGACTATTTAAGAATATTTTCTTCTGGAAATATAGCACCTGCGCGTAAATTAAAAACCAGATGTAGGACCCGTTCTTAGAGTTTTAGTATGAGATTTTATATATTTATAAATATATTATTATTGATGTTTAAATTAACAGTAATGAGAAATCTAATACAATCGGCTATGTATAATTATCTTAAAGGAATGAAGTTCAATGATTTTGTCAGAATTGAGCAGGCCATGTCAAAAACAAAAACTGAGTCAAGAGCTCTTTCGGTTCGTTGATAGATATATGAAATAAGAAGGAGAAACAAGAAGTTATTTGACTTTATAAGTCAATCAATAAATTATTCTACTTATAGAAGGTTTTGTTAGCGGCTAATAGTTTACCAAAGCAACTTGGATACATTTTCAGTCTTTCTACAGCCTTGTTTTTATAAACATATAACGTCATAATGTAGTAATGTTTAAATATGTCATTAATATTCTCTAGATTGTATTTCTATCACTAATTTTAAGAAAAATCAATTGATCTTTTTATCGTTTCTAATCAATTATCCAATAGTAAGCATTCTTTTTGGATAGCACAATATGCACTATTTAACCCATAGGTGGAAATAATTTGAAGAGTCATTCATATCAAGGAGATTTGTCAAATTATTAACACTAATGGAATGACTAGAATTTAAACTTGCATATTGCAAAGTCTGACTGCTTACCCAATTGCTCAAATGGACCTACCTTAGTAGTGATGTAGACAATATTAAAATGATACTTGATGTTTGTTTATTATATACATATATACATATATATATACATATACATATATATATACATATACATATATATATACATATATATATACATATACATATATATATACATATACATATATATATACATATATATATACATATATGTATATATATATATATATATATATATATATATAAATACATACATACATATGTATTTATATAAATAAATACATACATACATATATATATAAATAAATACATACATATATAAATATACATAAGTACATTCAGTTTTTACATCCATTATTCTTTAACTTGAACTGCCTTACTTATGATTTCAAGTCCAGTAATTTATTAAAAAGTACTCAACGCAGAACCAAGTAACCAAAAAATTACCTTAACCCTTGATCCTCATACCAAACCATTCCTTCTGGTCTCTTTTAAATAATACCCCTTTACAATAATAAGCCAAACACAACACAAAAACTGCATTCTCCAAAGCATCAAAGACTTTGCCAAAAATCCATAACAAGGAATCTGCAAATTACATTAAGAAGCTCCAAACTTATGTTACAATGACACATTAAAAACCTGCTTTAACTCAACCAGAAAAGAGACTTGAACAGAAGATGAACAAAAAACACCTATCAAAATATTCTGGCTTGTCTGAAACCTTATTAGCAAAATCTAAATACATCTGTGTGTTTTGTATTACTACATGTAAGAGTCATTTAGGATCAGCCCTCCACAGCATGGACATATTTGCCTATCATCAGCTGGTTGGTTGGTTGGTTCTTTTTGAGAGCTGTTAAAAAAATTTCACTTCTTTGCAACTCTTCAGTTTCTTGGAAAATACTGATTATTATGACGGACATCATGTTGCTTGGGGATAAAGAACAAAAGCCGAATGATGCACAGGAAGAAGGCATTGCCACCCATTAGAAGATTAAATATTTTTCATGTTTTGATTAATATATTTTGTATTTGTCTTGTTTTTGCAAGAAGGATTATACTTCAAGAGTTGATGATAACAAACTTGTTAGCGTTCTTTCAATTGTATTATGTAAATAACATGGTTTCCGGTGATTGTATATATCTATCTAAATATATATATATATAAATATTAGTATATGTGTACATGTATATATCTATATATATGTATGTGTGTGTACATATATATCTATTTCTATATACATATATATGTGTGTGTATATGAAAGATATAATAAGCTTTTCACGGTTGATAAATAAGAATGTAGGTATTAAGAATACAAAAAGTGCTTAATATAAATCTCGAGTTGTATTTTTAAAGATTTAAAAATTGTTCTTAATTTGGGTTTCACCATCTTTTATAACAGGAGAACACCATTGTATGTGTATTATGTTAATTGGAATAGAAAATTACTCAAATGTATATTAATTGCTAAAATGTTTCAATCTCACATATTTTTCCAAATCAAAAATTGTAGTTCTTCTGGCAATTCAGTACTTGAACATTAAAGTTATAATAGATGAATGAAAATTACAGTTATATTGTTGCATTGACTAATATTCATGAAAAGGTAGGAACCCCCTTACTCAATCGAACTGTGGGTAAAATTGTGTAAGTATTAACCTACTTACAAACTTACTTTATTACATTTACTTTTGGATCAATACTCTTGGGAAAGGTATACAGCAGCATATTCTTTTCATATGTGGATTAAATACTGTAACTACTAACAAACTCATTCCATTACATCTAATACTCTTAAGAAGGTATGGACTGACATGTTTCTTTCATGTGTTGGTAATATAACAACTGTTGTACTTGCATTCTTTTTATGAAAGAAAGATATTTATTAAAATTGATTGTTCTAAATGGGAAAAAATATTTCTATCTACAAGAGATGTATTGAAAACCACCCCTTTGAACTTAATTTGTGTAGTGAGGGTTGAACAGTGGTAAAAGCTTGAACTCTGAAATCATACTACATCCCAATTCAAAATTCCAGTCGAAACCATTTGATTAACTTTCAGCTGCTAGCGGCAGATGAGGCCTGTTAACTGAGGAGAGTAACTCATCTAGGTGTATAGCTAACACTGTTTAAAAAAATCTGGGTGGGTTAGGGTGAGAGAAACTCATGTAGGGGAAGGATAACATTGATCCCAAAAAGCCTGAGATATCATTAGCATGAGAAATTGGCCATTGTGACTAACTTATATTTGTGTTTGACCAAGTAGATATGTCCTTTGAAGCTAATTAGATTTTGCATTGTTTGAATTAATGGAATAAATGTATTTGTCAAACAATTTGTGAAGCCTGACAACAAAACAAATCAAGTATTAGAAATAAAATATACAAGAAGAACATAAACTCACATTAAAGCACGCGAAGGGCTTACTAAAAAAGATTTGCCTGATAACAAAACAAATCATCCATTAAAAATAAAACTAATACTAGATTTCAAAAAGAAGAAAGATAAAAAACAATGTGAATCACCTTATAATACCTGAAGAAGACCGAAGGTGAATTTGGTAGAAATGTAGTGAAACAAATAACAATAAGGATGAGGATAAGAGTCCGATTAATGCTTGTAAAATTCATCATACCTCATCTGAAGGATTAAAAAAAATAACTGTGAAGAAGTGTTACTTATATAGTCTTGGCTAAAATAAGAGAGTCTGTGGAAAGTCATTCAAATCAAATAATGGTAACAAATTTAATTTTGTTTAATGTCACAAAACAAAGAAAAGTTTTCTGTACAGACAGTTTAACATATCCTTAGTAGCTCTTTGAAAAAATCTATTTTTGATGTTGGGTTACCAACCTTGAAAAAACTTTAGAATTCTAACTTTTGGGATAGAAGCTTTTTTTTTAATTTAAAATTAAGTTTTAACTATCAGTAACTGAGACACATGAATAACAGAAACAAGATTTTTTAGTTATATCTTTTACCTATAAATTCATTATGAAGACAATAGTCCTCATTTTTATGTTTAGTAAATGGAACTTAAAATAAATACCACAGTGTGCATAATAAAAATATACATTTTATTGAGCCTCATTCTAAGGATTCAAAAAAACTATGTTTCTTATTGTTGAAAATAATATCTAGTTTGGAGTAGTACTGGAAACAATGAATGAATACCTTGTAAACCATTCAATTATAGATGGGATCAAGATGATCATCAGGATCCCAAAAAGATAAATGAATATCTTGTAAACCATTCAGTTTTAGATGTGATCCACATTACTGTAAGGATCCAGAAATTCTTTAAGGTGTTCTACATAATTTATACTCTTTTTACCAATGCTGTCAATAACAGAGATGAGATTGAACTCATAGCGATAATTCATTTAAAAGAAAGGTTAAGTGAATTTGATTATTTTCGGGGGTGCTGGTGTTATTTATATAATGTCGTATATTATCTTCAGAAATTTTGACCCTCAGTTACCCCTTGATATGATATCACTGTCAATAAATATGAAATTTTGAGAACTACTCTTTTCTTCATATCTTTTTGATGTGTCATTGGGAGAAGATGAGCTGCCTTTCAGGAAGTCTGTACTGAAAATATTTCCTCTCCACTTGGGAATCTTTACGGAACATTTGGCACTGGTCAAGTTGATATTCCGATATCTGGTACCGTTTCCTGATATCAAATTTCTGGCTTTATGATATACGACCACAAACATATGCATCTTGAAATGATTCACTTAGCGACTTTGAGACGTGGCCAATTCTGTGCCTATGTATAAACAGTTTTTCAATATTTTCATGGCACCTTCGACTTTAAAAGTTGTGCTTGCATACAAGAGGCATTGGAGCGGCAGAAATGCCTGATGATATATATGTCTGTATCTATGTGCTATGGAACTGATATGTAAATATATACTTTGATTTAGTGTTTCATCATTCAGCATCGGCATGTCTGTCTTTAGGTCTTTGCTTTTCGTTTCCTGTGCCCAGATTATGACCAAAAATTGGTAAAGAAAACCAAAGTAGGAAGTTCAAACAAAAATGAATGATGCATAACAGATAGAGAAGATGATAAAAAAAAGAAAGGATTAATAATTTTATTGCATATCATTAATAGAAGTAATCAAGTAGTAAGTTGCCTTGATAGCCATCATATGAACTATCAAAAAATTAGCTGATATATTATAAATTATAAATGAATTAATGAATAAATGAAAGTCAATCAAAGTTATCTCCCCTAAAGTATTTTTCATTCTTTTGGTTTACATTCTGACATTCTCCTTGTTTGTCAAAATTAGAACTGTGACAATATTCTTTTATAAATACCCTTTATATTCTCTTCATATACTGGAAATATTCTTCAAGCATATGCTTAAGAATATGCTTTTTTTCTTGGAAATGTTCTTTTTAAAAAAGAATATGCTGCTTTGGAATAGAAAATTTTTTTTTACTACTGCATATTTTTTTTAGATATAAAATGAAGATGAGGGCAACAATCTGAATCCTTGAACAATTATCTATTACCAAATCTCATCTAAAAACTTTTTGACAAATTGTAAAAACAAAAATGATATTCTAACACATCATATAAGAAATACAAATATGATAAATTAAAAATCAACAAATCATGAAAGAAAAAGTTAAAAATAAAACAGAAAAAAATAACATAATAAAAGCACACAAAAAATAACATAGTAATATAAAAGCACACACAGAAAAATCAACTTTTCATGATCAAATAGTTTTATTCAATGGATAAAGTGTTCAAAATTTGGATTTTCTAGAATAAGCTATCCAATAAATTGCTATTGCTGTCTAATAACAACTGGATTATTATGAATCCATTTTTTGTCTTTTATTTTCTTTTTTCTTTCCCAGTGGGAATCCATATAAAACAATTTGAATATTTTATTTCTATTTTTTATTATGTTTCTTTATTTTTATATCTATCAAAATCCAACTGACAGAATCCAACTCAAAGAAGATAAGTTCTTTATAAGTGATAAAGAATCCCTTTAGATTTATCCGCCAGTAGCGTCAAGTTAACATTAAAAACATGAAAAGTGGAAACAGATCAAAAACTAAAAAAAACAAAAAAAAAATGAAATAAAATGAAATAAAAAGCAAAAGAAAAAAAGTATCTCAAGAGGAAGGAATATTATACGAGACATAATCAATGGTGAAACAAAAGGTGAAACCGAGACATTTGCGTTTTTGCTGACTAGCATGTCTAAAGAAGCAAAACTTTGCCAAAGAATGGTAAATCAGATATAGAGGCATATTCTTACAGTGGAACTAAATCTTCCTTGGAATTATCAAAGAGGATTTGTATCAAGTAGGATTTATTTTTTTCATCTTATATTCTTAATTCTTTTTATTTCTATATTTTAGTTTGCTCATTTTTATTTCTGTCTTTATATATTCTGGATTTTTTATTTTATTTTCTTGTTTTAGAGAGTATATATCTATGTATGGATATACATGGGAATGTATATATATATATATAAATATAGTTCGCTCATTTTTATTTCTCTCTTTATATGTTCTATCCTTTTTATTATTTTTTGTTTAACAGGGTATATATTTATGTATATATATATATATATATATATTATATTTACTTCGTGAGCACCTTTAAGTTTGGCACAATGCCATTTTTATGTGCTCTTACCCGGGCTTTTAAATTCAGTGTTACCCTTCACCTAGATGAGCTGCTCTCCCGAGCTAACCGGCCCCATCTGCCCGAGGCTGCTAAAGTGAAAGTATATGCATGTACCTATAACATATTATTTGTGTGTTTTTTGTATAAGTATGTACATGTATACACGTATGTGTGTAATCTGATCTTACAATTTGTGTGACATTTCATATTTGTGTGGACCTTTGTAAAAGTCTGTTTCTTTCTTAACATTGCAGCCCCTTAACTCTAAAACTTGTACCCCCACCATATACTATTGTCTATATATATACATATATATACAAGTATATATTGTGAGACAGAGAGAGAGAGATGGATTGATTAGTGTATATTTCAACAGTATGTAATAATGATTTTTCACTTAATCCCAATAATTAATTATTTTAGTAATTTTTTTGTATTACAAAAGCTCTGTGAAGGCAAGGAGCCTTGCGGCCCAGAGGGAGCTTGACCCACTTGTGGTGTCTGGGGGGCTTTAAGCATGGCCCTGAAAGTGGTCAAAAAGTTATATAATATTCTAAAGGAAGTAAAAACAATATGAGCAATATACGAAATGCAAAGACCATTATCCCTGAAAGAAAGTATATGAATTTACTACATATACAAATGTATTGTATATCAGTTTTTTATGATAGTACTCACAGAGTTTTACTCGTAAAACTAATAGATTATAATGGATCATATCATCTTTTTTTTCCTTTAAAATGTTACCTGACTTTTTGATTAACAGTCGATAGATATATAAAAAAACAGATGTATTGATAGGTTGGTGGGTAGATAGATAAAGCTTAGATAAAGTCAATATATAGTTAAATTGAATATGGTCCATGCAGATATTCAGTAGAAACTGAAGGATTTAGACAGAAAAATAACATTTTTAGGGATATATATAGCACGAGACGAGAATTTGATATTATCAAGTGATGAATATAGATAGAAAGGGATTTCAGATGAATAAAACAGCAGAGAAAAAGAAGAAAAGCTTCAAGTGAAAGTTTTATTAAGTGGATTACAATGTGAATGATATTCCTAAATCTACTACATAATCCTAATACAATCTTTTCTGTCTCTTTACACAAAGCATGCATACATATATATATATATATATATAAAATGATGAATGCAAACATATATTGAAACATGTATGCATACATTGTACATATATACATTACATTGATACACACATATATACATTCATACATATATAGAAGAGGCGGCTGGCATGGCCCAGTGGATAGGCAATCAGACTTCAGAACCATAGTACACGGGTTGGAATCCAAGTTATTCCATCTACATTGATATGTCATCCAATACTCTTGGGAAAGGTATAAATCCCCATTTTCCCTCCAGCTATGGATTAAACAGTGCAACTTGTGTTATTTAAAAAAAAAAACTATGTGTGTATAAAATAACATTTTTCAAAAAGTAATTGTTTTGGCATTAAAGTGAGCTAAAAAGCTTGATATGCTGTTAAACACAAAACAAACAAAAAAACATGCACATAAACACTGAAACATACATTTATTAATACACATACATATATATTGATAGGTATAAAGTATATACCTATCAATATATATATATATATATCAGTATATCAGCGTGATCAGTAGTTAATGGGTGACCATTTACGAATACCACGTACTGTATGTTGCGCCGGGCAAGAAAATACCCAG
>JAUZSX010311397.1:0-12243 GCA_034780655.1 Idiosepius hallami | reverse complement strand
CTATGAATTTTTTTAATTTGGCAATCATTCTATCAACTCATCTATGATATATGTATAAAAATCTGTCTATCTATTCATCACTCCAAATATCAACCTCTATTCACCTGTATATAATGCAAAGCAAATCCATTCATTTATATTTATCGAAACATCTATCTGTCTATTTATCTTTCACTTTACCTAATAAACCATTTTTTTCCAATATTTTGCATATTGATGTTAAAAACCCTAACTTAGTAAATGTGTAAAGTAGAGAGCTACGAAAGCTCAGATGTTTAAAGTTCACATGAAAATGTGTCTAACTTGGGTTGGTGCTAAACCAAGAAAATATATTTATCCATTTTTAAAATCCATTAATATCACTGTAAAGAAAAATGATAGAATGTGTCATTCCTGTGGCAAAATTTGTTGCAGTTTGGCTGCTTTGATGATTCCATGCGAATATAACTGAGGCACACTCTGGTAGCAACCGACATTGACCACTCCGTGTGGGAAGAGGCTGCCAGGTACAGGAAGGCACGAGGTAATTCTGTACAACGTTACAGTGCTTACTTCAAGGAGAGAAAAAGAAAAAGGGAAGAGGCTGGGAGAAGAAGAAGAAGAAGATGAGAGCGAGAACAACCCCATCTCCCCACTTTTCCCTGTGAACACTGTTTGCGACTCTATCAACATAGAATCGGACTGTACAGCTATAAATTACATAGGCACCCACCCCACTGACGACAAAACTCAATGCTCGGATACAAGTAGGAGCTGACAACAACGACAACGACGATTGTCATAGTGTTTCTAATCACAAAATGCCTTAAGGATATAATAAGCACGTAAAACGGGCTTTGTGTCTTACTTGGCTTTGTGTTCGGCTACGTTCACTGCCTATCAATCGATACATCGCTTTTTTTCTGTCAGTGTATTTTTTATATTACTTTTGTTTATAAAACGAACACTAATGTAAACAAAATTTTCGAACCACCTTGAAAAAAAATCTACCGTGGAGAAGAATGAAAATTAGATCTGATGAAATATTGATTTTGTTCATGTGACAATAGACGGTCAATCTCATTCTCGATTCTTAAAATCTGAACAATGTTTAATTTTTCTGCTAATACAGGTTGCTGGAAGAATGCGTTTGCCTATGATCTGTATCAGAGCTTCTAAAACTATGGCTGGTGACCCTGAATTGTGTCTTTTAATATAATCTTGGGGTCACAAGATTTTAAGAATCTGCCGAACGGAGTTGATGACCTGCAAAATAAAGATTTTATTTAAAAAAATAGTTTCTATTGATTCTTTTTTTGGAATTATAATAAATACAATTATATATCATTTTTGCAATTTTTAATTTTACATTTTCGTATATCCTGCATGTATGATTAAATAAATATATTTGATTTATATTTGTCTGTGGTCACGAAAAAACTAACACTCATGTATAGTGTCATAATACAAAAAAGGTTAAGAATACCTGATATCAATGTGCCATGGCTTATTCAAATAAAATGTAACTATTCTTTTTGAAATATTCCTTTCATTATTAAGGGAAATGTTTATATGAAAGTTTCTATGAAGTGTCGACATTTTTATAAATAAATCCTAACCCTGGTTTATTTACAATATATTATTTACTCCGTTTATATTTAAGGATCTTGAACCAGAAGTGTTTATCACTCAAAAAAATTTCATTGCTACAACATCGGACTATGAGTGCAAACGTTGTACACCAGTAAAAATTTAATGACGAAAAACTGTATTTAAATGAATTCATCATTGATGGCAGTAAATAAAAAGCAGAGCAAATGAAAAAAGCTGAATTGTAATTGGTCAATTTTTTAGAGAGATATTACCAAAATGTGAATTTCATTCAAGTTGTAGAGTAGAATTGAAATAACGAACTCATTAATGCAAGTAAATTTCGTCTGAGAAAAGCTAATGAAAATATCGTAAGATTTTATACACAATATTTTCAAAAAATTACTCTTATTCCTTTTGCAGTTCAATCAAAGTGTATTTTAGGGAGTTACACTTGGAATACAGTATAGGGAGGCAGATTTTCAAATCGTAAAACGAGATCGAATCCAGACATTCTATTTAAGTTCATATTTGGATTAAAATCCTTGAAAAGGTTATGAGTACCCATATTTCTCCAGCTATGTATCAAATTGTTCAAATTGTGTTATTAAAAAAGTACGTGTGTGCACATGAGTGTTTTAAAAAAATTATTGTTCTCAGCCTAAAATAACTTAGAATTTTAATATGCCGTTAAACACAAATAAAGTATTGTAGGGACATACCTGGCATCCAACACAAAGGACCAGTCCAGTACTATATATTGGTGAGCTTAGCACACTTGCTGGAAGAGATACACGTGACTTGCTCGGTGATTCTCTGTTACGGCTAGCCGAAGGTACGGCTTACCCCTTCTATTGTAATATTCCCTCACTTTTAGTTATTTAAAAATATATATTATACACCATTTTACGTTTGTTCATTTTGAACCCTCTTTTAGATCCACATCACAAACCAAAAGTGATTTTATTTTGTCGATGAAAAGACTACTTATTTTATAAGTATCATGCTTAAAATATTCATCTAATAAAAAAAAACAGGTCTGCACATCTGTTATATTTATTTTTGTTAGGTTAATATAATTGACGTAAAATCTGAAATTTCTGATTATAGTCTATAATTGGTGTTAATATCATATGAACAGTTCAAACCAGAAATTCTTCTTCTAGAAAGTTAGATTAACGAATATCCAGTATGTAAACATAAATAGATTAATAAAGTGCTATTCTTAAGTAATTGTGCGAGCATACCCATAATGCGAAGCCATAGAAACATTTCCCAGTCATAGAAATATTTACCAGATTAAATCATAGAAATATCGACTGATATCTCCTTGAGGATATACTTATTGTAACAATAGACGCAATAAAGATAAAGTACTTAGTCAAATTAATCAACAATAAAATTGTCGATAGGCCTTAGAAGTTTTCTTCTTAAATCCATTCTTAGAATCTTTGATAATGCTAAATCATTTAAGAAATGAAAGTCGTCGGCTTTTCTTTAATTCATCTTATATTCAATCATTGAAAATATTAATAAATCTTATTATTATATTTAATGAAATTTATCAAAAATGAAAGACGTTTATTCTTTTATTAAATCTATTATTTAATCAAATTAAAAATGATTCAAGTTATTATTTGAAATTATACAACAACTATAGCAGGCAGTGATTACTGGGGATGCGATAACATGACTCAGTATTAATTTCCAAAATACTGATTATTCATCTGGGACGAAGTTGGACAAAACATAATGAGAGATAACAAAAACTACAAATATAATGACACAAGAATGCAATAAAATTAATTCCCAAATCATTCTAAAATAAAAAAAGACAAAAACTATGGAGATGGGGACCAAATTTTGCAATAAAATTATTATATTATTATATAATAAAAAACAACAACAAAAACTACCAAAATGTGGAGAAGAATATGAAATAAAATTAGTGCTCTTATCGTATTAAAATTGACATAAAAATAACGAAGACTATAAGATAAGGACAAAATCTTGCAATAAAATCAATTAAGTGCTCATATCAAAAACAAAAATAACAAACATAACCAAGCTTAAGACAAAAGTCTACAATAAGATTAAGGCTCAAAGCATTTTAAGATTTAAAAAAAAATCCTCTACTGTGATTCATGTTTAACGTGAAAATATATCATATGGATCTAGGTTATAACTATTGATTGTCCATTGGCAAAACACAAAAAGTTAACCTTTATTCTGCCAAACATAGAATTTTCTTCAGAATCAACTTTATTTTATTTATTTATTCAACTATATTTACAAAATTTCTTTGTCATGACTTTGGGATCCCATAGGTATTTTCATGCAAGATCAATTTTCATACAAACCAACTTTCTATCATTTCTGAAAATATCGTGTTGATGATGAATTTCTCTACCTAATTGCAATATTTTTATTTTACAAAACTCAATTTTTTTTTTATCTTAAAACCATTGATTTTAACTCATTTGTTTAAAAATGTATTTAATTTAACTAAAAGAAAAAAATGGTATATTTTTTATAAGACATTGTAATGAAATAAAGATGGTTTTATGTAATGAGATTCACGTTAGGAAAAAATATGAATTTTACGCTACTTTTAAAATATGTCCCAATTAATACAGAGTAGTAAGATAACTTTCAGGATGCATGAATTTCTTTTTTAATTACAGTAAATAAAATATACAGCATTGAAATCAATTGCGTGAGGATATCCGCTTTTCATGAGCTTGCATTGCTATGCTTTACTATACAAAAAATGTAATATGTGAATTTCATTAACAAACAAGACAGCATGCCAATTAAACTAACTTTTATATATATATATAACCTAGCATTTGGTGGAGTAGGCTGAAAAAATAAATGTCATAAACGTTGTAACTAATTGATTTCTATATAACCTCGTTTGTCTTTACATTGCGATGAGTCTTAGTTGTGCCCCAGGAGCTATTTGGGGACTAAACACCCCCTTTTCAGGCTATTTTATCATATTTGTCCAAATTTTGACGTGTATGTCCATTTAACAGTTTTACATGGTGCTGAATTAAAATTGACATGTGTTAAGGCCTGAAACTGATCCGTTTATTCATTTTTAAATGGTTCGCCCCAGGCCTAGAGAGATATAGGAGTAAATGGGAGGCTCAAATTCTTAACCCTTTCGATTCTTATGGGACTATACATCGGTCCTAGTAACCAAAAGCAAAAAAATCATTGAGATTTCGACCCTTATATGGTTCTTTAATAGAACGGCTCTGAGTGATTAGTTGATAATATTGCTAAGTCAGGTTCCAAAGGTTGAGGTTTTAAATATGTGTGTCTTCTCTTGCCTTAAGTCTCCAGAGCCGATATATCGGTTTTTAGTGTTTAAAGGATTAATCCTTTTGATGACTCGTTCACTGTACGCAAGTAGTGGACTGTGCATGCTTCATTTATTTATACTAAAGTCATTAGTTTTGCTTTTCTCTACTAAATTAATTTCTAATGTTTTTATATACTAAATTCATTTCTAAAGCTTTTCTCGAAATAATTTTAGGAAGACTATTATAGAGAAAGGCAGTACCCTACATATGCTCATTTTAGAGATCTTAACCATTATTTTAAAATTAATATTCCATTTTCTTTTTCTGAAGATCTCTACTTTTAAGCAATTTTATTTTAAACAATTTTGGTTGCATTTTCTGAAGACCTTAAAAATGTTGGGACTAATACAACTACGAAGGTCTGATCAAAATATTATGATGGAATTTTCAAAAGTATTAATATAGGAAAATTATCTATTAAGCTTGAAAAAAATCCTTTTATTTTCTATAAAAAACAGATTAATGCATGAAAACTGATTCTCTTGCCCTTAGAAAAAATGTTTATTTATCTTGGGAAATCAAGTAAAATGTGAATGGCTTCGTGAGTAATATCCAAAATACCCAGATATAAAAGCTATACTTTAATATATTTTGATGAACGAGTGTACGCGCGTTTTGTGTGGGAGAAGAAGAGAAAGAGAAAGAAAAAGACACAGAGAGAGAGAGAGAGAGAGAGAGAGAGAGAGAGAGAGAGAGAGAGAGAGAGTGGTTGCGAGAGAGAGTTATGTGTTTTCTAGACTTTCTATTTAATTTTTCCCTTTTGGTTTCATTTTCCATCTCTTTCGATTTCTATATTCATATAATTATACTTGTGTGTTTCTTAATTTCAAATGTGATTCCAACCATATTCTCTTTCTATCTCTGATTAAAAAAGCACAACAACAATGCTTGTATAAAGTAATTTAAAGAATCCTGGATATTTGTTCCAAAATCAACCTGAGTATATTTATAATTTATGATGTAACAATATGCTTTTTTCTAAACAATATTTATTTCACAGCTCTTGTTATAGCTTCAGCCGTTTTGATTCCAAAAGTATCTAAAGTATATGTCGTTGCAAGTAGGTTTTTAATGTGGCTTTGTAAGTGAGTTCCAATTTAAAAGATTGGTAAAGTACAAGGGATCACTCTAGAAATATATCGACATGATTTCGCAATTTATATCTTCCCTTTCCTTTATCACCTAGTTTTAGTAATTATTTCCTAATGTAATTCTCTCAGAAAGCAATTAAGTGTGCAGCATAGATATGCATATGCACTCAAATGCAATCATAATTCATAAACAAACTAAAAAACAAACATACATACATATAATTTCATACAATCCCACACACAGACAGGGAAAATACCTATCATACACAGGCACGTACACACATTTACACATGAACATATTAATCAATAAAAAAGTTGCCCATTTTTAAAGTGCTCATTAAGAAATACAGAGCATAAGTTGTGGATTATAATTAAGTCTGATAGTCGCAGTGTTAGAAACTGACACCTGTAAAATCTATTACTTCTGTATATAAGCTTTTTTATTGTATGGGTATATATACAATTGCAGCGAGGTGGACCATTGGTAAAAGCTCGGACTATACAATTGTAATGCGCGAGTTCAAATCACAGTCAAAACAAGTGCATCTACCCGGAGCTGCTTTGGGAAAATGGGGCTGATTAACTCGGGAGAGTTTCTTATCTAGTGAAGGGTAACATTGATTACAAAAGTCCAAAGAAAACGCCTTTCGATAAGATGGTTAGGTGCGTCTTGATGAATCAAAAACCAGGCAACACGATGCAACCTGCATCATGGAAACAACATGTCTCATATCATACGATTTTGAGCCGCGGTGAAAGCAATGTAAAGCAGAGTGAGTGTGCGTGGCCGTTTCACCGCTACGATCACTATAAACAATATTCACAATGAATGACCTTTTGTCGCCTTCTCCCAAATCATAGAATAAAGGAAGGTAAGGAATAAGATGACAGTACACCATTCTCGAACACCATCGAGAGGCCAGAAATAAAAGAATAACTATATATGCAGGATGTAAACAAAGTAGGAATAATTTAAATCTGAAATCTAGGTTTTTCAAGTGTCAATATCAACTTGATATGTTAGTTGCTGTACTTAGAAGAGTCTTATTTTCCAGATAACCCATCTAAAAAATACTAAAATATTGAGAATTTTAGCATAGAATAGTTATTGCTGAAATTTTCTGTGTCGTAAAAAAGATGTTCGACAATATAAGAGAGACTGAGTATGCTCCTAAGACTGTTTATCGCGTGGTAGTTAACTTAAGAAAATGTTAAGTTATCCACAGAATAGCTCACTAACCTAGAAGTGATAAAACCTGCTCAAAGAGGTTTCTCAGGGAGTGTAAAGGTCCATTGCAGCAAATTCATCACAGTGTATAGCTTATAGTTTATAACTGATGAAAAAGCAGAATGTGACCAAAATGGCATGGGTTTTAAGGTATTTTACTTTGATTATTCATAATTAATGTTTAAAATTGCAAGCTATAACAAAAATACTGAATTTTCATGGACTCAACGTTCAGCGGGTTTGATCGATCCGAATAATTTATCTGGTTATTTGAAACAAAAGATTTATTTGAACAATCCTTAAAGGACTCACCAGCTAAAAGAAAATATCCGATGTTAGGTAAACCTCCTGGGTCCGGAAGCATTGCATTTAGTGTTGGAAAATGTGAGCAAGAATATTGTGTACATTAAAAAAATGCACTATTTTATTTACTAAAAAAAAACCCAAAAATTCTAAGCATATATCTTTTGATAAAATGATTTAAATTAAATACAAATCTGTTTTGTAAAAATTGTTTTAGATTAAAACCCTTCAATCTTCTAGCGCCAACTCCATTCAAGCTCATTTTAAAAGAATTCTGAATTTTTTGTAGATAAATTTGGTGATTTCTACTTGAATAATTTACTCCCAGTACGAGAAATGCTTCTTTTCACAAACAAGAATTCATAAAACATTTCTTCCATTCATATATTCAATTATTCATTTTTCCATCAATGATTTTTAATCCTGGTCTACAAATAAAACTAAATATTTCTTGGTATTTATTTTCATTTGTTTCTCTTTGGTTGTTTTTTCTTTTAAAAGAAATATGGAGCAGAACTGAAACGCGATCGAAGGCAACGTAATAAAACGGGAAATAATTTGATTATATTCTGAGGCATTTTGACAAGGAAAAATTAATATATGAAAACACTTACTTAATGATAAAATTCTCCGTGGGAAATTGAATTCGAACGAACAAAAATGGTAAAAAAAATATATATACCAAAAATACTTAATCGAATAATGCTTCTTTTTCTTTTCGTTTTTTTTTCATTTTGTTTTTACGTTGATTTCGCATTTGTATTTTATTTCTGGAATCAATTTGTATGACAGGCAAACAAAAGCGCAGAAGAGCAAAAAGGAAAAAATGAAAATGATTTAATAGTTTTTGTCTGTCACAGCTTCGTGGATTATTAAGTAATTGTCACATTAAATACCATTAGGGACAATTAGGTGTTTCTGCGATGAAACAAGTTAAAACCGTTTTTTTTTTTTCGTTAAATACATTAAAGCATCCATATATGGACTGTTGTTGTTGTTGAGCAGGAAGACCTCTCCTAGCTATTTTCAGGTTCAGATTACTATTTTTTCCTCATCATTTATTGTTGTACTTACACCATGATTCAGTCTTATCTACTGGCCTTCGTCGGAATATTAACTGCTTACTCGGTTAACAATCATTTACAAAATTAAACCTTTCGACGATAGCTTAAGAAAATTTCCAACTAGGCATATAAAGCGGTTCTATTAGAGGACCATATCAGGGCCAAATTACCGGTGTCTTTTTTTTTGCCACCAGATCCGATATATCGGCCCCTTAGTTTACAAAAGGTTGAAGAATATCCTGGTTTCCGAAATTTTATTTCAGTGTGCATTGTATGGTTTGATGTTTTTAGTCTTTTTTTTTTTGCCTGGTAAAGCGGAATAAAAAAATAGAAAAAAAACGGGGAGAATACTAAATTAAAAAATAAAGAATAGAAAGCTTTTGTCTTCCTTTCAAAATCTCTTACTCGTTTTCTTCCTACGTCTATCAAAGACGGCGTACGCATGACCCTCTTGGACAAACAAAATCGGAAGCGCATCTTTGATGTTTGCATGCCATGGCATCACTCCTGTGTTGTAACGTGGAAACTCTTTCCCCTCAAAAGTCAAGGTTTGACCTTTGATCTCTAAACATTGTTGCCGCATGAGTTTTTCTGTATAATGCACAGGTTACTTAGAACAGGGAAACTACTTTACTTTTGTTTTAGACAAAATTTGAAAGAAAATTTGATTGGTATTGCGTCTCTTTGCAATAAAAGCACGCGAGGTGAGCCTTCATTTTTGATACGTATTACATGAGTCTTAAGATGTATGCCCCTTTTTTAACTGGAAAAATGTTAAGCCCTATAATGCAGCGGGTATAATATTTTTACGAATAAATTTTTGATAAACCCCCAAAAAATTTCTTTCATAAATTCCTTTTTTGTAGGGAAATTTAGTTGGATTTATTTATTAACCTTTGGATCCTTAATTATCAAAATTACTAATTAATTCGAGTCGTTCTATTAGAGGACAATATTCGCCCAAAAGATTGGTGTGTCTTCTTTTGCCTTACGACACCAGGGCTGATATATAGTTTTTTTGTAAATTTCAAAGGATAATTTAATCAACAAAAGGAATACAAAAAAGAACATTGTTCTTTGTCTCAAAAATATGACCAATTCCAATAAGATTTTTTTTCATTTGCCGCGAAAATATTTACTACCACCAATTATGGTGTATCTGTTACATATTTTTTCTTTTGTAAAAAACAAAACAAAAAAAAACTGTGTTGCTTTTAAATTCTTACAATTTTAAAACATTTAAGTTGATTTTCATGCCAGTATTGTAATTCATTTGTCTATTTTTTACCCTTCCATCATAAGTGTATGCAAAAATAAATTATAAGTGTTATAGATCTTTGGACCACTGCCAATATTTTATTACCCTAATATATATCAAATATATGTAGTTTATTTTTTAACTAATTTTTTTACCTAGTTGTCAACCAGAGTCGTTCTATGAGGGGACCATATTAAAGCCGAAATACCGGCTTGTCTTCTTTAGCCCTATGTCAACAGGACTGTGCATCAACCCTTGAGGTGCAAATCGTAAATGTTAAAAATAATTTATTTTGAGAAGCGGTCTTTTTTTGTGCACACGTATTTTTTTACTAACAAAATATGCGCTATTAGTCTATAGTTGGAGGGTATGTGGGGATTCATAACTTTACCAAAGGTTTTGAACCAAATGCAAACATTGAAAGAATGACTGGGATTTGAATTCACGCATTGCGATTCTAAATTCCGATTGCATATGCTCTGTCCCAAGTAGAATTTTTCGCTTGTTACGAAGTTAAGTATTAATTTTTAATCATACTCAATACTTAATTGTTGTTTTACCGCTTCAACTGTAGCTGCAATTTTGGATGAACAAGTGTGAACAATGTGAAATGTATACTGAAATGTATAGAACACTAGAAGTATTGCCCGGCTTCCTACGAGCCCCGAAGACTTACTGCTAAGACAATGATGAAATTTATTATATAGGAAAACACTGACTACATTTTTTATTCTAATTCATTTAAATGTTTTTAGTTACTGAAATCCTTTCTAATCCTTTTTTTATAGGGAATTCATTTATAATGTTTTTTTCTCTACTAAATTAATTTCTAAACCTATTCTCTGGGTTAATTAAGGTAGCCTATTATATAGAATGGCAGTACTAAACTTATGCAGATTATAGTGGTCTAAATGATTCTATTTTTTTTAAATAACAGTTGTGGTTTTATTTTCTGAGGAACCCTACGTATAAACACGATTTCTTTTTAAATAACTATTTTGGTTTCATTTTCAAAAGAGCTACAGGTCTCCCACTACCATGACAATTTCATTTTTATATTTTAATAGATAGATAGTTTATTTCGTTCTCTTTTTTGTCTATTCTGTCTGATATTCGAGATATCTCTCTATCTTGCTATTTTGGCCTTCATTTATTCATCTTCAATCTTGGAAACCAACCAACACATATCACAATAAAAACATGTTATGTAAAATATGTCTTTATAGTTCATACCAACCAGAGTTACAGAGTGCTGTGCAAAGATTATTAGAAACTATAGCTGCACTGAAATATATATATGTCTTCAACTCTGTTCAACACGCAGACTACGACTTCGAATTTTGATGCATGGCTTTTTGCCAGTTTTGCTAAATTAAATTTTAGAAATAACTAAGAGTGTTGCCCGGTCTTGCTCTTGTGATGGGGACTTGTCACTAAAATTATTAAAGAAGCATATTATATCGGAAAACAGTTAATATCTTTTTAATACTAAATTTATTCATAATGCTTCATTATACTTAACTTATTTCCAATGCATTTATATTCGAAATATATTTTCCATGCTTTCTTATCCTAAATGCACTCTTAATGATTTCTTATTCTAAATTTATTTCCAATTTTTTTTAATACTAAATTTATTTCTAAACATTTACTCTGGGATAGTTCAGTTTAATCTCCTCTATGGAGATTAAACTGTCCAAGAAGACCAGCTAGGGACGGTACAGAAAAAGTTATCACCACTCTTAGTACTGAAGAGTACGTTTATATTTAGGGTAATACCTTCAGGAATGGTATAAATCCCCACATTCCTTCCTTCTATTATTTTTTTTTATTTTCTTTTAATAGGGCAGATTGTCAAATAAAAAATTTACTAAAACAGTTTTACAAAAAATTATTTTCCTAAGAATTAAATGACCTAAAATGTTTGATATGTCATGATACACAAACAAAAGAAAATTAACAAGCTCGGTGTTGCTTAACTTTGATGATCTGAAAATAACCACAGTCTTTATCGTATTTTGACAATACTTGCTGTTGATGATGCACTTGTGAAACGTTTGTTGGTAAGTATGTATTCATAAGTTATTAATTAAAATCTATTGATTCTTACGTTCACGTTCGAGAGTTCATTAGCAAAAAACATTAACAACAAAAAATTAACAATATTTTAGCTAAAAATTATACATTTATACACACGGGATGGAACTACTTTGAATTGAACTGATAAGATTGGAAAAAATGATGATGCTAGAGATAATAGGATTTTTCACACTTGCGTGTGATGGTAATAAAGATTTTTGTTTTTGATCATTGAATCGAGATTTGTGGAAAGTTAAAGAATACAATATATATATAAATA
>JAUZSX010311387.1:0-12244 GCA_034780655.1 Idiosepius hallami | reverse complement strand
ACATAAAAATGGCCTTGTGCCTAACTTGGGTTGGTGCTTGACCAAGTAAATATATCCTCTTTTATTTGGATATAATGTGCTCATAAAAATGGCCTTGTGCCTAACTTGGGTTGGTACTTGACCAAGTAAATATATCCTCTTTTATTTGGATATAATGATCACATAAAAATGGCCTTGTGCCTAACTTGAGTTGGTGCTCGACCAAGTAAATCTATCCTTACCTGTGTACCGGAAGCCGTGTATAAACCCTCCGGCGCTTTCCCGGAAGTCCAGTGAATGTGCGATTGTCCCAGCAAAAAATAACCCGGGAATATTCACAGATTCGTACGTTGGTTTTATGCGGGGAAATTTTTTTAACTTTCCTCGTCCGCGTTCAGGCATGGTGGAACTGGAAAAGAAAGAGAAAAGGAATGAAGGAAGAAAAAAAGAAAGAAAAGAAGAAGAAGAAGAAGAAGAAGAAGAAAAGGAATGAGTGAAGGAAAGAAAGAAAGGAATGAAGAAAAAAAGAAGAAAATGAATGAATGAAGGAAAGAAAAAAAGAAAGAAGAAAATGAATGAGTGAAGGAAAGAAAGAGAAAAGGAATGGAGGAAGGAAAGAAAGAAAGAAAGAAAAAAAGAAGAAAATGAATGAGTGAAGGAAAGAAAAAAAGAATGAAGAAAAAGAAGAAGAAAAGAATGAAGGAAGGAAAGAAAAAGGGAAGAAGAAAAAAAAAGAGAAAAAGAGAAAGAAAGGGAATGAATCAAGGAAAGAAAAAAAGAAAGAAGAAAAGGAATGAGTAAAGGAAAAAAGAAAGGAATGAAGAAAAAAAGAAAAAGAAAGAGAAAAGGAACGAATGAAGGAAAGAAAAAAAGAAAAGAAGGAAAAAAGAGAAAAAAAATACGACAAAGAAAAAAAACAAAGAAAAAAATTCAAAAATTAAAGAAAAAGAAAAAAAAAATTCTTTTGTTCTTTCTTTCTTTCTTTCTTTCTTTCTTTTTATTTTAATTCTTACTTTCTTTTTTTTCTTTCTTTCTCTCTTTGTTTGTTTGTTTCTTTTTTATTTTAATTCTTTCTTTCTTTTGTTTGTTTTTTTCTTTTTTAAATTCTTTTTTTCTTTTGTTCTTTCTTTCTTTCTTCCATTCCTTTCTTTCTTTCTTTCTTTCCTCCCTCCCTCCCTTCCTTCCCTCCTAATTCCCTCCCTCTCTCTTCATCCCCCTCCCTTCTATTAAACCTCTCTCCCTTCCTTTCCTTCCGTCCCTCCATTCATTTCTACTTCCCTTCCTTCTGTCTCTTCTTCCTTCCTTTCTTCCCTTCCTTTCCTTCCTCACTTCCTTCCTCCCTTCCTTCCTTCCTACCCTCCTCCCTTCCTTCCTTTCCTCCCTTCCTTTCCTTCCATCATAATTCCCTCCTTCCCTTCATCCCCCCTCCCTTCTATTCAACCTCTTATCCCTTCCTTCCCCACTCCATCAAACTTCAAACTCCCGTTACCATGCCAACCAACCAACCAACCAAGCCAATAACTACACCCTAACTAACTAAACTCTACCTGTGCATCAAATTACGCCCCCGGGGAGCCTCTGGCCCCATTAATCCCCTTCTTCATATTTCCCCTCTTTTTCTATTTAACTGTAAATATCAGGACGGGAGGGGGGAGCGCTCCTAGGTCTGGGCACTCGGGGGGGGGGGCAGAGGTTGCACCGTGTGCCTTCAGTAAGTGGTGAGACGACAGGTTTGGGTGTGTGGGATTTAAGAACCCCCCCCACCTCGAGGAACAAATGTTTATCGTTTTTCCTGGTCTGGTTGTCATGGCTACAATCTTTTTTTTTATACCGTTTTATCCTCTCACTAGCGGTCTAAAAAAAAATAGCGGTCTAAAAAAAAAACGCTAATTTATTTTTTGGTTTTAATCAGCTAAGGTGGAGCGGAGAGCATTGGTAAAAGCTCGGGCTCTGGAATCTTAGTACCCGAGTTCAAAGCATTAAAAAATGAATTTAGTATTAAAAAGCATTAGAAATGAATTTAGTATTAAAAAGTATTTGAAATGAATTTAGTATTAAAAAGCATTGGAAATGAATTAAGTATAAAAAAGCATTGGAAATGAATTTAGTATTAAAAAGCATTAGAAATTAATTTGGTATTAAAAAGCATTGGAAATAAATTTAGTATTAAAAAGCATTAGAAATGAATTTAGTATTAAAAAGCATTAGAAATGAATTTAGTATAAAGAAAAGCATTGGAAATGAATTTAGTATTAAAAAGAATTAAAAATGAATTTAGTATAAAGAAAAGCATTAGAAATGAATTTACTATTAAAAAGCGTTAACTGCTTCATGAAGTCTCGTAGCAGACGAGATTTTGTCGAATGGTAAAAAAACGCGGGAATAAACGGCGAGTGTTTTGATTCTTTATGGGCCAAGATGGCGACCAGCTTAGCTTGAAGGTTTAATTTGATTATCAGGGCATCGACTTTGGTGGGGGTAGAGCCAGCCAGCGTCACCACACCCAAGAAGAAGAAGAAGAAAAAAAAAGAAAGAAGAAAAGGAAAAAATTTAATATAAGAAGAAGATGATGAAGAAGAATGTAAAGAAAAGCAAGAAGAAAAGAAGAAGAAAAAAAAGAAGAATATGAAGAAAAAGAGTGAGAATAAGAAGAAGAGGAAGATGAAAAAGAAGAAGGAGAAGAAGAAAGAGAAGAAGAAGAAGAAGAAGAAGAAAAGAAGAAAAAGAAGAGGAAAAAGAAAAGAAGAAGAAAAAGAAAGAGAATAAGAAAAAAGAATAAAAAGAAAAAGAAAAAGAAGAAAAAAAGAAGAAAAAAAGAAGAAAAAGAAGAAGAAAAAGATGATGAAAAAGAACAAGAAAAAGAAGAAAGAGATTAAGAAAAAAAGAAAAAGAAGAAGAAAAGAAAAAGAAAAAAGAAAAAGAAAGAGAAGAAATTGAAGAATACGACCAAAAAGAAGAAGAAAAGAAGAAAAAGAAGAAGAAGAAGAAGAAAGAGAAGAAAAAGAAGAGGAAAAAGAAAAGAAGAAAAAGAAGAAGAAAAAGAACAAAGAGAAGAATAAGAAAAAAGAATAAAAAGAAAAAAGAGAAGACGAAAAAGAAGAAGAAAAAGAAGAAAAAGAAGAAGACAAAAAAGAAAAAGAAGAAAGAGAATAAAAAAAGAAGATGAAGAAGACAAAAAAGAAAAAGAAGAAGAAAAAGAAAAAGAAGAAGAAAAAGAAGAAGAAAAAGAAAAAGAATAAGCATCCATCCATCGTAGAGTATAATAAATGCCCTGAAAGTATTTCGTCTTAAAAACATTGACTGCGACCGATTGACTGGGAAGAATAATGGCGTCGGTTTTGATTTTGAAGGAAAGAAAAAAGGCGGGAAGAAAAAGAAGAAAGAATGAAATGGATGAATGAAAATAGAAGGAAGGGAGGGAAAAGGGGGAAGGGTGAAAAGGAGGAAGGAAGGAAAGAAAGAAATGAAGGGAGGGTGGAAGGAAGGAAGGAAATGAAGGAAGGAAGGAAGGAAAGAAAGAAATGAAGGAAGGGAGGAAGGAAGGATCAAAAAAAGGGAGGGAGGAAGGAAGGGAGGGAGGAAAGAAAGAAATGAGGGGAGGGTGGAAGGAAGGAAGGAAGGAAATGAATTAATGAAGGAAGGAAGGAAAGAAAGAAAGAAAGAAAGAAGGGAGGGAGGAAGGAAGGAAGGGTCAAAGAAATGGAGGAAGGAAGGAAGGAAAGAAAGAAATGAAGGGAGGGTGGAAGGAAGGAAATGAATTAATGAAGGAAGGAAGGAAGGAAAGAAAGAAAGAAAGAAAGAAAGAAAGAAAGAAAGGGAGAAAGAAAGAAAGAAATAAAGAAAAGAAGGAAGGAAGAAAGAAAGAAAGAAAGAAAGGAAGGGTGGATAGAAGAAATGAAGTAACGAAGGAGGGAAAAAAGGAAGAAAGGTTGAAAGTTCAGAAAGTAAAGAAGGAAAGTAGAATGAAATGGCAAATAAGGAAGGACAAAAAAAGAAAGAACGAACGAAGGAAAATCGGAAAGAAAGATTGATAGGAAGGAAGAATGAAAAAAAATGAACAAAACAAGAAAGAAAGAGAGGAAAGAAAAAAAGGGAAAAAAAAAGAAAGAAAGAAAAAAAGAAAAAGAAAAAGAAGGAAACAAATCAAATCTTTTTGTATGTTTGTGAACGCGTATGTATTTTTGTGTGTGCAAGTGTTTGTTCTTGTATGCGTACGATTATTTTGTGTGTCGTGTATATTCTTGTGTCTGTTATTGTTTGTTTATATATGTTTGTGCGCGCAAATGTGGCTGTGTGTAGAGGTTATGTAGGTGTATGGGAATTGTTCTGGGTATTTCCGTATGTACTTGGTAATAATTCATTCCAGTACCTGTTATATATATATATATATATATATATATATATATATCTATATATATTTATGTATATATATATAACATATATATATATATATAACATATATATATATATATATATAACATATATATATATATACATTTGTAATTGGTTTTGCTCATAAATAATCAGGCAGACTCAGCAGGATATCGAAGTGACAGCGAGTAAATAGCGAGAGGGGCGGGAAAAAGTGCGTGCGAGGAAAAGAGAGAGCACAAGAGAGAGAGAGAGAGAGAGAGAGAGAGAGAGAGAAGAAATAGAAGAAACAAGGGAAGAAAAATTTAGAAGGAAGAGAAAAAGAATTGGAGGAAAAAGTGGAAGATGGAGAAGATGAAGAAGAAGAATAAGAAAAAGAAAAAGAAGAAAAATAAGAAGGAAGAGAAGAAGAAGAAGATGAAAAATAAGAAGAAAAAGTCGAAGAAAATTAGAAGGAAGAGGAGAAGATGAATAAAAGGAAGAATAAAGAGAAGAAAATAAGAAGGAAGAGAAGAAGAAAGGAAATAGAGAAAGACGAAAAAATACAAAGAAAAGAAAAGAAGAGGAAGAAGAAGGAGAGGCATGAGAAGGAAAGATAGAGAGAGTAGGTATAAAAGAAAAATAAGCAGAAGAAGAACCAGAAGAGAAAAGAATCATAATAATGGAAAGACGATTAATAAAAAGAAGAAGAAAAAGAAGAAGAAAAAGAAAAAGAAGAAGAAGAAAAAAGAATGATAATAATGGAAAGACGATTAATAAAAAGACTAAAAAAAGAAAAAGAAAAAGAAGAAGAAAAAGAAGAAGAAAAAGAAGAAGAAGAAAAAAGAATGATAATAATGAAAAGACGATTAATAAAAAGACTAAAAAAAGAAGAAAAAGAAGAAGAAGAAAAAGAAGAAGAAAAAGAAGAAGAAAAAGAAGAAGAAAAAGAAGAAGAATAAAAAAGAATGATAATAATGGTAAGACGATTAATAAAAAGACTAAAAAAGAAGAAGAAAAAGGAGAAAAAGAAGAAGAATGAAGATGAAGAAGAAGAAATAATAAGAAGAAGATCCAGAATAAAAAAGAATGATAATAATGGAAAGACGATTAATAAAAAGACTAAAAAAAGAAGAAGAAAAAGAAGAAAAAGAGAAAAAAAGACAAAGCAAAAAGACGATAAAATGTGTATTAAAGAATGGTAGACGGCGTAAAAAAGATGGATAGAGTATGCAGAAGAGAAAGTTTGTAAAAAGAGACACAACGCATTAGAGAGAGAGAGAGAGAGAGCGAGCGCGAGGGGGAGAGAGAGAGAGAGAGAGAGAGAGAGAGAGAGAGACCTAGAGAAAGAACGAGAGAAAGAAAAAAACTGCAATTGGAGTACATGGAGAAATAAAATAATGGAACTGAAGGTATAAATTTCCCTAATCCTTAGACAATACCAAAGAGAGAAATAGGCTTAATATGGATTCATTAAATAAGGTGAATGATGTTTTCTCTGTGCTTGGTAGTATATAATGTATCGGTACCCATTAGAGCAGAATTAGATAACAATTATTATAATAAAATGTTTTAGTTCTTCTAAAGCAGTATAAGGTTATTAAAGTAAAAGTATAAGGTTTTAAAGGTGGTGTGATACCTTGTTTATAATGTTTGGTATTATTTCGGAATCAAAATTCCATTCTCAATCCAGCGGCTGAAGGTATAAAGTTTAAGGTTTTAAAGGCAGTATAATCAGTTGTTTATAATGTTTAGAAATATTTTGGAATGAAAATTCCATTTTTAAAACAGACGTGCCTGTCTGTAAATAGTCTTGTTTTTACCCCAATATAATTAACGACAAACAACCACTTTAAAATGGGCAAAGAAACCATCGAATAAAAACAAAACATAAACGATCAAAAACTGTAAAACAAGTAAACTAGGTAGAGCTGTTAAAACAGTTTCAGCATTAAATGAGCTAATAAGAGTCGATATGCTGGTTAAATCAATCAAACTAGAACTGTAAAACAAGTAAACTATGTAGAGCCATTAAAACAATTTTCAGCATTGAATGGCTTAAATCGATATGCTGATTAAATCAATCAAACAAACACTGTAAAGCAAGTAAACTAGGCAGAGCACGTTAACTCGGGAGAGTATCTCGTCTAGGTGAAGGGCAACACTAATTTCAAAAGCCCTATGACCTCCTGTGCGGGTCGCGGGTTCGCTCCACTGGATGTGGGAATTGGAGGTTCAGAGGGTGTCTATCTGATGCACAACAGATACTGCACCAATAATAACCTGTGCGAGCGAGTTGGGTGCTAAGGTGGAATACTGAAGCCCCAGCTAGTCATAGTCAAAGTCTGACTGATTGCGATGATGATTGGAGGTGCATACATTTTTTGGGGACACCCTGTATTATTTTGTGCCTGACTCATACCACCATTTTCTTTTGGCAGCGACGGTGGAGCATTGTTAAAAGCTCGGGTTCTGGAATCGTATCACGCGAGTTCAAATCCCAGTCAAAACCATTACTTTCACTTTAGCAGCCTCGGGCGGATAGGGCTCGTTAACTCTGGAGAGCATCTCATCTAGGTGAAGGGTAACACCGAATATAAAAAGCCCCGGTGAGAGCACGTAAAATGGCCATGTGCCAAACTTGGGTTGGTGCTCACCAAGTAAATATAATTTATATTAAAAAGTGTTAAAAGTAAGAAAAATAGGATGACACAAGGCGTTTGGGTTGTATCTGAAACTTCAAAAATATTTTCTTTTAAATGATTTCATTAAAGAGACAAGCTAATCATTTTTAAGAGAGTAAAAGTCTATTCGACCCTGATAACAATGTAGCAAATGAATTGCTTTTGAAGTTGACATTTTTGGGCATGGAATTTTATTTTCAGATGTGGAATTTGTGAACTTGTTATTATCATTTCATCCAGAATGTAGAAAACAATCAAAGTAGTTACTCAGAGGCGTCTTTAAAGTCCGAAGTGTGTTAAGAATTATTCAGCTGTACCGTAGGCGCATTTAGAGGTTGAACGAAAAAGGTAGAAATCACCTTAAAGTGAACAACTAAGTAACATTTACACAGATTCTGCTTAAATTTTAGATGGTGAAAATCTTTATATTTTCGTTCATAAAATTTCTCCTCCCCCCATCTCTCCCTCTCTCTTAGATGGCTAAGATGCCTTTAAAGATAAGGACAATAGTTCGAAAAAAGGAATTTACAGATTATAAAATGTCATCTCAAAAAATTCTAAAAATAAAATAAAATAAATCCGACCCCAAACGTGTACGAAATAATTCATAATTTTTTCTTGTTTTCTAATAAAAAATTTAGTTGTGGGGTCGGGCTTCTTCATATCATCCCCAAGTAGTCCTCTTCCGAAAGTTTTCAGTCCTGCTTGACCATTCTTAGGGATTTATGCCGATTACATTTTTGTTTTTCAAATAAAATTAAAATTCCTTTTAATGAAACATGTATGAATAATGATAGCCTGTCTAATTTTACTAAACTTAAAATAAACAAAGAAAAAAAAGAAAAGAAAAGGAAAGGAAAAAAAAGGAAAATAGCCAAAAAGAAGGATAATTTTATGTTTTTTGATAAATTAACATTCACTGATAAAAAAAATTAAACAACTTACTTAACAAACCAAAAATCCTACAACCAAAACAACAATAAAATCAACACTCTCCAATTAAATAGACAAAATTCTCCCTGAAACTTATGAAACCTTAAATAACCATAACTAGTTGATAGGTTGTCAAACCCAAGCAAGCCAAACAATATTACAAAAATAATCAGACAAAATTCTCCCTAAAACCTATTAGATCTTAAATAACCATTATGGTTGATAGGTTGTTAAACTAAAGCAAACCAAATGATATTAAATAAACAGACAAAATTCTCCCTAAAACCTATGAGACCTTAAATAACCATAAACGGTTGGTAGGTCGTTAAACCCAAGGAAACCAAATAACATTAAATAAACAGACAAAATTCTCCCTAAAACCTATGAGACCTTAAATAACCACACACTATTGATAGGTCGTTAAACCTAAGCAATCCAATGTTAAATAAATAGACAAAATTCTCCCTAAAACCTATGAGGCCTTAAATAACCACACACTATTGATAGGTCAAGCAAACCCAAGCAAACCAAACAATGATAAATAAATAGACAAAATTCTACCTAAAACCTGTAGATTAAATGGTTGAAAGGCCGTTAAACACCAGGAAACCAAACCAAACTTATTCATTCTTTGTGTAGAAATAAGGTTATTGTTGTCAGTTTCGTTTTACTGAATTAATCAAGAAGACACAATTTTTACTATAATTACAATCTGTCCTTTGTTCCTTTTTTTCTTTTAACTGAATAGAATGGATCGGTTTGTACTTGTATCAATTGTGAACGCTTATCATTTTAGATTCTATCTTTCGTTCGTCAAAATGAAGAAAAAATATCTTGATTTTGCGACCAGACGTGATTTTCTTCCCACACCCACAATTTTAAATGCTGATTTATACAGCGATAGTAAAACTAGTCGATTTGAAACAGAAGCAGAAAGTGTGTGTATGTATGAATGGGGAGAATTGATGAATGAAGAAAGGAAGGAAGGAAGAAAGGAAAAAAAAAGATAAAGTAATACAAGCCTTGAATGATGATTGACTATCTGTCTGTCTGTCCAACTGTCTGTCTGCTTGCTTGCCCGTCTCCTCTGTTCATCGAATAATGTACACAACATAGACCTTACCTCGTAAACGGCTTTTCCGCTCAACTCTGCAAAAAAGAAAAAAAAAAAGTGCGTGGGTGGATGAAGTCTCAAGAAATGTCGACTCCCGTCCAGTTCCACTCACTTTTTGAATCAACAGATGCAAAAGGCTCGCACACGCGCACACAGTCGAGCAACCGAGTGCTCACTCACTTGTTCTACGGATTAAAAACATCGGAGAAGAAGGTGCTCTATAGTCTGCTACATGATGCTTGATGTTTATAATATATTATATTTACTTGGTGAGCAACAACCCAAGTTTGGCACAAGGCCATTTTTACGTGCTCTTACCCGGGCATTTTACATTCGGTGTTACCCTTCACCTAGATTAACTAGACACACACACACACACACACACACACACACACACACACACAAATGTTGTTTATGTCTGTATATATGTATACCTAAACATATTAGAGTGCGATAAATATTTGAGTGCATGTGTATAATATATTTGTGTGTATAAATATGTATATGTATATATATTACACACACACGCACACACACACACACATATATATATATATATATATAAGTTTCAAAGAAGTATATATTTGGGGGTAATCTCATGTACATTTTTATATACTTGTGTATATGTATAATATATATATATGTATAATATATGTATATATATATATACATATATGTATACACGTGTTATATATACATAATATACGTCTCTCTATCTCTCTCTCTATAAATATATATATAATATCTATACGCTTATATGTGTATATATATATATATATATATATATGCGCGTGTGCGTGCGTGTGAGTATGTATGTATGGATCTACTCATGTATATATGTATATCTAAAATATATGTATACAACTATATATATGTGTATGTAAATACATTAGTTCATACAATATTTATGGATGTATATAGAAATATGTAGACACGTATATTTATCTGAATATATAGACACGCACACATACAGATTATATATACATATATATGTGTGTGTTAGTGTGTGTGTGCGCACGCGTGTGTGTGTGTAGACGCCAGATTTCAATGTTGATACTTAAAAAGTAATCAATTTTAGTTAGTAACATTGGAATTCTGACGCAGTAAAAAGTACAAGCGACCCCAAACTGAGAAAGCAAAAAAACAAACTCAGAAATGGTTGACAAAACAAGTAAAAGTAAAAAGAAGAAATTACTTGAACGAATCGCGTGTCTCATTGATTAAGGAAAAGTAGGAAAGACAGTTCAAAAGCGAATTTCGAATTGAAAAAGACGCACGTTCGAATAGGTTAAGTTGCAGCAATAAAATGAATGAAATAGATCTATGTGCGAATTATCAAATTATTGTCGTTATTTCTAAATAAATAATGTTTCACTTTAATAACAATAATGTGAAGATTAATAATATATATATAAGTTAGAAAAGCATTTCATATAGGGCATGAAAATTATTAAACAAAATGTTTCAGCTATAAGCTTTAAAAATTAAGGTACAAGATTCAATTCGAAAATCATCAATTTTCACAGTGCACTTACACTTTAAAAATTAGGGTATAAAGATTTAATTTAAATTGAATCTAAAAATTATCTTGGATTTATTTTATGTAATGTACTTTTTGTTGCACATTTCAATAATAAATATATCTACTAATTAGCAATTAATAATATAATTTTAAACCTAAACAGTTTTTAAAAGTGCAACAAAATATACTTTACGTGTCTGAATTATAAAAGGACTCACCAGGAGTTCACATACCATTATACTCAAATGACTATCAATATTCCCATTTTAAATCTTTCAAATTGACTGTGATTGATCACTAGGGCTGTGACAATATTTTTTTTAAAATATGCTTTATATTCTCTTAACATGCTGGAAATATTCTTCAAGAATATGCTTTATATTCTCTTAATATGCTGGAAATATTCTTTAAGTATATGCTTTTTTCAATGGAATATTGTTTTTAAAAAAAGAATATGCTTTTATTTCTCGAGAATATTCTTTTTCTTAAAGAATATGCTTTCTGTTAAAAGCTTATTCTTTTTTTTTCAGAATATGCTTTTAACAAAAAGCATTTTTAAAAAGTTAAAAGCATATTCTTTTGAAAAATGAATATGCTTTTTGTTAAGAGAATATTCTTTTCTAAAAGAATATGCTTTTTGTTAAAAAATATTCTGTATGCAAAGAATATGCTTACGTAAAAAGAATAAGCTTGTCACCGTCCTATATCACTCCCTTGTATTGATGTATGTCGACAACTTGTATTGAAAAGAAAAATCAAAATTGTTGTATTACAAAAAATGCTCTGGTCTCCAGTTTAAGAAAGACAGTTTAAAATAGATAATATCAAATTATATATTTTTCAAAAAACAGAGTCAGTTAGTTGGCGGGTGATTTTAGACAATTCTGCGTACGAGTGTCTGCCTGCAAATAGAACATTTTGCTAAATGGAAGAAGTCCTATAATATTTGGAATAAAGATTATTATTCTGAAGTTTCTAAATCTAATTTATGATTCATAAACTAGTGTGTCATTTTTATAAAATTATTATTCATTTATTCATAATACGTTTAGCATATATTACCTTAAAAAAATTAAAGTATGATTCAAATCTCGGAATAAAATTCAAAAAATCCCAAGCAAAAAAAAATCAAATGATTTTTTTTATATTTATTTAGTTTTTCCTTTTTTTTTGTTTGTGTGTCTATTTTCAAATAGATATTGCGCTTAAGTTGTGGTTTGCGTTTATTATAAAAAAAAATGTCAATATTAAATTTTTTAAAAGTGTATTTTTATTTTGACCGGTTGATATTTAATCAAGAAAAGACATTTCTTCGTGATCAATCATTTTAAATTGTCTGAAGTTGTTCTTTTTTTTTTAAATTTACTCCAAGATAAACACGATTTCTATCCTTATTTATGGTTTAAATATTGTTTATAAGTTTTTCACTAAGAATATAACTAACATCTTTTTATGTATATCTGTATACTTATAACAGTCGAACTGTCGTGTTTTATTTGGTTCTACATCCGGTATCGAATTTCCAATTTACAAGCACCACACGTGGCTAGATCAAGCCGAAAGAACGGAAAAATTAAACTGTAAACAAACAGATTCTTACATGGACTCCGATCTAACTACTAACCAAACATACATCCACTTTCCCTGTAGTCTACTATATAT
>JAUZSX010311377.1:0-12244 GCA_034780655.1 Idiosepius hallami | reverse complement strand
GTTATTGCTAAGGGTCTAAAGAAGTTATGTACCAATTTTCAGCTTGTTATAAATTTAATATAATAAATAATATGACTTAAGCTCAAGGTGGATCGACGGGGACTTTTGATATGTTATTGCTAAGGGTCTAAAGAAGTTATGTGCCAATTTTCATTTGTTCATTTATTTGCCTAAAATCTGACTAATTTGACTGGAGTTCAAATGGCAAAATCCAAATGAATCGGCCGTAAATGAAAAAGACATTAATAATATCGAAATGGAGATGTACCTTTATGGTGGTCATGAGAAATGTCGTGGTCGGTGGTGGAGGTGTCGTCGTAGTTGTTGATGGTAGGGCTGGTGGTGGTGTAGATGGTGTTGTTGAAGTGGTGGTGGTGGTAGTAGTAGTAGGGATAGCACTGGTAGTGGGAGGAACGGTAGTGGGTGTTGTTTTAGTAGTTGGTGGGGAAGAAGGTGTGGACGTAGTAGTTGCTGTGGTGGTGGTAGCAAGAGTAGTAGTGTGAGGAATTGCCGTGGGGGGATTGAAGGAGGTAGTTTTCACCTGTCCCACCAGAACGGTAGCGTTTGTAGTTGCATTCAGTTCCGATACACCTGTAATAGATAATAACAAAGATTGCAGATTAAAACATGTATATATACATATATATATATAAATCTTTTGAGATCTTTCTTAGGTATATTTGAGACTTATTTCTATTTTCTATTTAGATGGTAAATGCATAAGTATTATTTCACTCGCCTCCATTTCACGGGGAAAGTTAATTATTTTCGAAGTTTCTTTTCATCATTTGAACTCGAATAATCTTGGGGGCGGGGGTAAAAAACAAAAACGAAACCATCTTATGGGTTTCTAAAACACCTCGTTCTCACTCAAGGGGATAACTTTATCTCGAGGACGTTTAGCAGCTGAGCTGTATAGCTGGCGGTGTTGGTGTGAGGGGATAGCAGCGTAGGGTAAGACGGAGCATGCTGCTCGACTCGAAGTCCTGGATTGATTCTAGTCTTTGACCCCGAAAAACGAAATGCAACATGAAGAAAGACAGAAATGGCTTGGTGCCCAACTTGGGTTAGTGTCAAGTCACGTTTGAGACACCGGTTCCCGTCTGATCACCGAAGTTAAGGAACGTCGAGGCTGGCCAGTGGTTAGATTGGTGACCATTTGAAAATACCAGGTACTGTACAAGGGCAAATAACAAACCTGCACGCGGTGCCATTGCTACTCCTTTCCAGGAAATCAATTGTTACACCACGTACATCACTATGCGATACGATATTATATTTACTTGGTGAGCAACTAAAGTTTAGGACATGGCCATTTTTACGTGCTCTTACCCGGACTTTTTTACATTCAGTGTTACCCTTCACCTCCAAGTTAACGAGCATCATCTGTCCGAGGCAGCTAAAGTGAATGTAATGGTTTTGACTTGGATTTGAACTCGCGTAATACGATTCCAGAGCCCGAGCTTTTACCAATGCTTCACCGTCGCTGCCCATAACGTAAATAATATGTGTCAGTAACCTAATAATATGTGGAAGTAACGTAAATAATATTTGTATGAAAAACACCAGGATGTAAATTTCTACACTAAAGTCGAACACGTGTTTAGATACAGAAATGCTTTATTAATGACGTTTAAGATTTATTCATGAAAATGCTGTGAATGAATCTCCATCCGTGTCTTTTAAACATATCCTATATTCGATTTGATTTTTACACATATCTTTGTGGCAATTAACGTGGCACAAAGGATAGGCAGTTGAACTTCGAGATCAGGATACGTGAGTTCGAATCCTAGTCGTTCCGTTTACACTGGCATTTCAACTAATATTCTTAGGAAAGGTATGATTCAACATCTTATATCCAATTATGGATTAAATAGTGTAACTTGTGTTATTTAAAAGAAAAAAGTAAATGTTCTACGCATTAAAACAAAATAACCTATTAAGCATAATATGCAAAACAAACACATGTCTATACAAGTTAGAAAACAACTTTCTACAGAGCATGAGAATGTTTTTACTATAAGAATTGAAAATTAGGGTAAAAGATTTATTTTAAAAAGCGTCAATTTTCACCGTGCATAATATGCACTATTTAATCCATATAAACCTTTTTAGGTCATTTAATGCCGAGGACACTAATTTTTTTTTAAAAACGTTCAATTTTTTTCTAGACTCAGTTTCTTTATGAAGTGGGGTAGAAAAATGTAACTTAAATTGAACAAAAAATTATCTTAGATTTATTTTATGTAATTTACATTTTCTTGCATTTAAAAAAAATAAATCTATCCATTATTTACCAATTAATGATATAGATATATAGTTTCAACTTAATTGCATTCACCTTAAAAATGGCCTCGTGCCATACTTGGTCGATGCTAATCATCAAGTAAATATTACATAGTTTAAAATTAAATCCTTTTAAAATGGTGCAACAAGATAATGGTTTCTAAGAAGAGTTATAGTCTTTAAATATTTGTTTGAATAAAGATAGTATATCTAAATAAAAACGTATATATGTGCGTTATTTGAATATTTGTATATTTAGGTCCTAAAAGTTTATTAAACAGAAAAAAAAATCCCAACTTAAAATGTTCATCTAATTTTGTCCCCTAAGCAAAAATAGTGCATATTGTGATACCCAAGAAATTACATGCGGAAAAAAATGAATATTTCTTTAAAAAAATGATTGTTCTCGGCATTAAATGACCTAAAAATATTATTATGGATCAAAAAGTACATATTATGTTATTTAAAAAAACTGAGTCTAGAAAAAATAATGAACGTTTTAGAAAAAAATTAGTGTTCTCGGCATTAAATGACCTAAAAAGGTTTATATGGATTAAATAGTGCATATTATGCCATTCAAAAATAAAAAGTTGACAAAAAAATGAACTTTTCTGAAAAATGATTATTCTCGGTATTAAATAACCTAAAAAGGTTAATATAGATCAACAATGTGTGAAAAAAGTTTCTGGAAAATAATGGTTCTCGGTATTAAATGACCTAGATAGGTCATTATTGATCAAAAGGTGCATATTTTGTTATTCAACATATTGCGTAAAAAATGATCGTCCTTAATGTCAAATGATGTAAAAATGAACATTTCTAAAAAAAAAATATTGTTCTCGGCATTAAATAATCTAAAAGTTGGTTAAACTGTAACGATTATCCAAGAAACTATGTGTGTAAAAAATAAATGTTGCTAAAAACTTATTTTTCTCGGTATTAAATGGCCTAAAAAGGTTAATGTATATCAAAAAGTGAATATTGTGTTATTCAAGATATTGCGTAAAAAAATGATTGTTCTCAGTATCAAATGATGTAAAAATAAAAAAAATAATTGTTCTCGGTATTAAATGACCTAAAAAGGTTAATGTAGATAAAAAAAAATTGAATATTGTGTTATTCAAGATGTTCCGTAAAAAAATGATTATTTTCATTATCAAATGGGGTAAAAATGAAAAAATGATTGTACCGGTATTAAATGACCTAAGAAGGTTAATGTAGATCAAAAAGTGAATATTGTGTTATTTAAGATATTACGTTAAATAAAAAGATTGTTCTCAGTATCAAATGAAGTAAAAATGAAAATTTCTTTGAAAAAAGTATCGTTCTTGGCAATAAATGACCTACAAGTTGGTTAAACCGTAAGACAAAACAGACAACAAAATAAATGTGAAATCAATGCCTGCAAGAAATCCAAAGTAAATCAGTCAATTTTCTTTTTCTTCATTTTCGAGGCGTGTATGTGTGGATGTGTGTGCATGTGGGCATGTGTGTTATACTTGCGATAATTATGGATAATTAATGTTTAGAAAAATGGGGTGTGAGTCTAGTTTAAAATGAGGCCAGTAGTACTCATTACAAAGTGGAGATCGTAAAAATTACTTAGAGCTAAACAGTTTTATTTGTTTTTCCCTTCTTGGGTTTCGCTATTTTTATCAACAAGAAATATCAGTTTTAATACACGAGATTTATCGAGGAGGGATTCAAACAGATGGAATTACATTGGTGTACGGATTTTTTCATCACTCGACATTTCACCACCCGACTATCAACAACGGAATTGTAATCACTAGATTTTAATAACGAGGTTTTATCATCACGTGGACGCTTAATTTTTTTATCATGTGGGCAATTACGAGAATTTTAATCACTTGGGGATTTCTGAAAGTGTTTGAACGGTGTTATGTAGATATGTTTTTTTCTAGAGATGTTTTTTTTTTCACTACATTATTTGTCATTTTTTTTTGAATCTTTTTTGATGATGATTCTTCATAATATGCGTAAAGCCATTTTTGCGAATAATCGCAAAATTGTCAAAGGTCCTAAAAAATTAACGAAATAAAAACAAAATTACATTAATTATTAATTTTTAAAGGAAACCTTAACCATGATCATTCTTCATAATATGTATAAATTCTATTTTTGCGAATAACCCTAAAATTATCAAAGGTCTTAAAAATTTAACGTAATAAAACATTATTACATAGTATATTTGTATTTGTATATATATCAGTATATATATATACTTTTGAAGAAAATAAATCTTTTTATATTTTTTATTTTTTCATTTTTAAAAATGTTGCTTTTTTCCTTTTGTTAAAATAAATTAATTAATCATCCTGTTGATAATGCCTTAATAGGCGAAATATATATACAGGTATTTAAAATATTCAAATATGTCTTCTTCTTTATATATATATATATATATATATATATATATATAGATATATATATATATGAATTTGTAGAGAGAACTTTGTAAGTTACCCATCTTAGAGCTGAACAGGCTCTACATTGCGTAACATCGATGATCTAACAGGAACTGGGGTCTCCAATGCGACATGACCATACTTACATCTAATTTAAGAATTATTGAGAAAAACTTTGTCTTTAAGATTTGTATTTGTCAATATGAATAAGCAAAACCTCTTCACCAGGAAATGTTTGCACCATTAGGAAGTAAACTTTTTTTTTTCAAAGTAAAATTAAATAAGATCTAAGGTTGATTAGCAAACATACTTTAATGAATTTATAAATAATCTGGCAGTTCAGTTTACAGTTACTGTAGGTCATTTTTTGTCAGTTCAATCTTCTCTTGGTATTAAGTTATAACCATTGTTTTGAATGTTTATAAAATTAGTTAAAATACCTAATTTTCTTTTAATATTATAATAACAATGGAATTACTATATCAATTTTAATATGTACTGATTACTCATCTAAATAAGCATATTTTATTGACTTAGAATTATTTTTAATAAGCAGTTATTTTCTATTTTATATTAAAAAAATGAAAAATCAAAATGTCACAAGCAACAATATTTCACCTTATTTTGTATATTGAATCCTATGAAATGCATTTCATTCTAATTTTTAAAGCTTTAAAGATTGAAGATCAAGTTATCTAAATCACTAAACAAAAAACAAAGTATGTATGTTTAAACATGTTATTTTTATTGTTCATTCATAATGTTTTAAGTACTTTTAGCAGCAATTTATTTTTATAGAAAATCATTTTTAACAAAATTCAAAATAAAATAAAGCAAATGAATACACATTTTAGATATTAATTTAAAGTATGTTAAGAGCCATGTTTGATGGCAAGAGTCTTTAATCTGATAAGCAGAATAAATGATATTTCTTGTTTAAAATAGTTTTTAAATTCTGAAAAATAATTTGATTGAAACAAGTGAAGCTGAACTCTGCAGAAATAAAATGACTGAACTTTATGAAGAATGAAAAGGAAAAAAAAGAAGATGCAGCAGATTAGAATCAAAGAACATTTAATTCCCGACACAACACAAACTACATATGGATTTTCTTAATAAATTAGTTTTATGTAATTTCTTCATGAAATAAGTATGACTAGAATTTGGTGTTGAGATGCATAGAGTACAAAAAACAAACCAAAACAAAACAAAAAAAAAATCCAGTTCTATTCGATGGAAAAACATCCATAAAGAACACACCGGTAAATGGACAAATAATGGATTGACCTAACCATGTACTTGACATTGCATTTGTATAGTAAATGATGAAAAGCCTTGCAGAATGTACACTCTTTTGCTAGGACATTATATGATAAAAAATTCTTTTTCAAGTGTTTTTCAAATGTTTTTATAATGTGTACTAACAATTTTTTCTCAAATTGAGTTTGACCTTTCTTAATTAAAGATCAATCAGTCCAATTTCGAATTATAATTGTACTGTTTCATAGGAATCGGAGTTCAACAGATTTTTTCATATAGTATATGTAAGGGGAACAACTCTGCTATGATAGACTAGATTAACTTGAATGTTAAAGTAATTTATTGACCATTTCTTAAGTTCACTTCCTTTCATTTAATCAAGAACGCGTATAATTCTTTTTTTTTTTTATTCTTTTTCATAATTTTAATAAAAATTGAATTTTATCTGTAATGATTATTTATTGTCCATGTGATTTCAGGAATAGCAACATTTTTAAAAGCATTTTCTTTATAATTTTTGTATTGACATCAAATATAATTTTTTTACCAAAATAAAAAAAAATAAAAAAATAGAACAGGGGTTTTCAACTGGGGTTTCGCTAGGAACCCTAGGATTTAGTTTGTACAGTTCAGGGGTTCAGCAATTTCTCAATTTTTAATTTATTACAACGCACATAAACATTTTAATTTTGTAAAATCTGTTTGATTATTATATGCATATTTTCTTTTAAAATTTTACAAGTGAGATTTTTTAAATAATCTAAGAAATATAAATAAATTTGTTTATTTATTTATTAATCTATTTAAAATTATTGAATAAAGAATAATGAGTTGACAACCTTAGAACTTTTTCATAATCCATCTCTGGTATGATAATGACCACTGTGTATTTGTTTATTTATCTATTTTTATTTTTATTTGTATGTATCACACACTGAAGACAATAGATATATTAATTTTTATTTTCAGGGCATTGAAATTATTTGTATTTATCATCAATATTTCATTCTTTAATACTAATTTACTATGTGTTTCTTATTAATTTGCTGACATTTTTAAGTTGTCATTTTTACACAGCAGGCTTGCTAATTTTAATGCGAGTCTGAAAATTTAATTATCAACCCATCTCAAGCATTCTAAAAAACAATAATTCTATCACATCTTAATAATTTAACTGAAGAAAATTCAACTCATGATAAGTAAATGAAAATAAACATTTTCTTTTATAAAAATAGCAATATTGCACAGCCTTGCTTGGGGTTTTTGTAGAAGCTATTTTTCGTACTGAAAACCAAATTGAATTTGTTCAACATGTCTGCATACTCCATGTATTAAATTCCAAGCCTAAAGACCATAAATTGGCAAATTACTGCAAGGGGTCTGTACTCATAAAACTTTTAAACAATTCTTTCAATGGTAGACTGTTATAGGGTATAGAAGTTTATTTAAATTGGATCATTCTTTTTAGAAGCTGATTTTTTTCCATTGTTGAATACTTATTCTGAAACAATACCTACTTAAGAACATTCCAAGACACACAAAGTACATCTGTGTGAACTTTCAAGAAAATTGTCCCAGCCATTTCTAAATCCACAGGGAAGAAACTCATTAAAAAACACACAGACATGGTTTCTTTAAAAAAGTCATTGATTACTTTATTTTAAATTTGGTTAAAACTTTGAATCCATAATTTATCCTTAAAATAGAGATTTTCTATTATAAGATTAAATCATGTATATTTTTGATAAAATAATTGAGACAGTTTATTCCTTAAAGAAATCTTTCAAGGTGCTTAAATCACCAGATAATATATATTTTAATATTTAAAATGACTTGAAAAGCCATTTTTCTATTTCATGTTAACCATTTTAATTGAGGATTACTTTTGATAAGTTACATCAGAAAATAGAAAAAAAGTATATTTTTTAAATAATTTCAATCTAATCTCTTTCACAAATAAAAATTTATTATTTTTTCTGTCATAAAACATTAAAAATATATCTGTTTCAATATCCAATTATTCCATGCTATAGTCATCAACTAAGTTGAAAACTTTTAAGACTTGACTAAGGGAAGGAACTCCTGCTGTACTAATTTGTAGCATTTTTTTTTCAATTCATCCTTATGAAACTGGAAATTCAATTTGTTGAATGTATTTAAAGTTCTAATAGCAGAAAGTTTCTATGCATCAAACCATTAAAAATGATTCAAAGATTCTAGAGATAATGTATGGATATTTAATTGAATAGATATATTGAATAGATATTTCTTTAAGAAAGATTTTAGAATAATGGGAAATTTTTCATTATTTTTGGAAGTTTTTTTTTTTATATTCTCAGCTAAATGTTTCCATTTTTAGTTTAATAAGGTGAGAAATAAATGAAATATAAAAGATATTTGGGCGTTTTATGTGATGTTGCATAACTTAAATAGTTTAAAAAATACTTTAAAGATATTTTTGAAAATTGTTTGTAAGCATTTATACTGAAGATGGTTCCAATCTAAAGAGTTTTAAAGAATTTGGAAATCATTCATATTTTCATTAGAAACTGAAAAATCAAAATACCATACCATTGCTGATGATAATGCAGTTATCAAATCATACATACGTAATATAATTAGTATTGTTGTTAAAAAGTTACTACTGTCTAACTGAATGGATAATTATTAAAAAATAATTTGTGTTTTTAATAGACCAAAAAAATTAATTATTATATGTCTTACTATTTTATTTTAAAATCATTTCATTAAAATCTCATGAAAAGTTATTCAAGTTTTTTAGCCATTAATTTCTCATAAGCATATGAATAGAAATTAAATGTTAGATTTTGATTTGTCTCTTTGAGATCTTTTGAAAAGAAAATTATGTAGGGAAGTTCTTCTGATGACATTTAAATTAAAACAAAATATACTAGACAAGTTTCTGTTCATAGGGAAATATATCTACTAAAATTTGATATCAGAAATTGATAAAATAATGGGAATTTTCAAACTGAAAAATTATATCTAGTTTAAGTTCCAGAGTTGTGAGATTTTCTTTTTAAAGTGTTTAAAGCCTCTCAATAATTGACAAGTTGCAGTGCATTTTATCAGTTCTTATAGAATACTTATCTTCCAAATAAATGGATGTTATTTGATAGTAATAGAATTCTGGTTCTATTTTAAAGTAAACCTATGACAAAACCAGGAAAATCATATAAATGGGAATGATTAAAAAGATCATGTTCCTTTCAGTGGTAACTTTCAGTGAAGAAAGGTTTTCTCCTTTTTTTATACACTTACTTATAAGTTAGTATCCTTGACACTTTATATCTTTTTTTTATCTGACTTTTTTTGTCATAGATCTAAATAGTGTTTATAACTTTTTTTAAAATAGTTACAAGCATATTTATACTGAAGATGGCTACCACTCAACCAAGAATTTTAAAAAACTTGGAAAGTATTCATATTTTCATTAGAAATTGAACAAACAATATATCATACCTATGATAATGATAACTAGGGCTGTGATAATATGCTTTATTGAAAATTATTGTTGTCACAGACGACTATTTTGTGGTTTTACCTTTTCTTTACTTATTAATAGGACAGTGACAACATACTTTTATTACTAATAGGGCCATGAAAACATACTTTTATCTAAAATAATCCTGCCACAACCTTAATAACTAGGGTGTGACAATCATATTCGTTAATAAAAGAATATTGTCACAACCCTTATAATAACACAGTAACCAAATCATAAATACTTTATATAATTGGCATTGCTGATAAAAAAGTTATTGTTGTCTAAATAATAAATGTCTTGTAAATGAATTTATAAAAATTTTCTGATGAATTAAAAAAAAACATTGTAGAATCATTAAATTAGCTTGATTAAATATCTGAAAAATTTGCATTGATAAAAGAATGTTGTTCACGAGCGCAACAATTTGTACGGCTATTTTTGCCATGTATGCATTATTTACATTGTTTTTCCTATGTTCATATTTGTTAAAGAGTCATTTTAGATAATAGAATTTCCTAATATAATGTTTAGTATTTTGAATATTTTACATTATATCATGTGGTATGAGCCAGAAGGCATTCATTCTAAATTAGGCACATCAAAGATAAATCTACTACTTTATCATCATTTAAAAGGTACATTTTTAAATACAATATCTTTTTAATTTAATTTTTTCATGTTTGTTTTCATGGATGAATTTTCTTTTAATGTAATCTGTAATAAAATTTTAAATTAAAGAAAATACTTTTTTTTGTGTTAAAAGAAAACATTAGCAAAACTCTATTATCAAATTGAAATGATTTTAAATGATTTTGTGAAAATTACTAATACATTGAAAAATTTTATTTTTTGCTGTTAAGAACAATTTTGTAGAATTTTTGTTACTAGTAAAATTTAATTAAAAAATTCTTCAACACATTTTTAAAGTTTTACTTTTCAATTTAGGATTTAACTATTTAAAAGAGAAAATTTACATTTTGATTTTTAAAAAAATAGAAATTATTTTTTAACGTTAATACAGTTGTTTTGTATATTTATTTAATACATTTTTTTAAAACAATTTACAATCTTTTTTATTTGTTAATTATTAATTCATTAATTTAAAAAATCCTGTAATAATAATAACGTTCCTTAATGTTAAAGGCCAATAAGATATGAATAATAATACCATTGTTGAAAATCAAAAATTAAAATTTAAATGTTTTTTTTTTGTTTTTTTATTAAAATTTTGGTATAATAATACCAAAATTTTAATTAAAAAAAATTAAGTTTTTTATTTACTATTGTAATTAAAATAACAATACATTATATTATACTATAAAACTTCATAAACTTTTAATATAAGTTTAAAATAAAGAATATAAATGAAATAGTTTCCTATTGAAATTATTTTTATAGTATAAAATATAAGCAAACTTGAATTGTATAAAGCTAATGAAAAAATAATTAAAAAATTAAAAATAATGTAAATATAGATATATGTATGTGATATTAGACAAAAATATTTCATGAACATGTTTTTGCTTTTGTTTTGTAATGTCTATTTATGAGCAAAATATATTAAATAAAATCAATTTCATGTATTCCCCCCAGAACACACTACACTTATGTTATGCTGAATTCCAAGCCATATTAATATTTATTGAAAAAGGAAAGCACAACCGCAAAAGAATAACTGAACATGACATGCTCGCTTGTCTTGGCCAGGGGTGGGGCATGAAACAGAGTGATACTTTTTTTTAAGGTGGGAGCAACAACACTATTTCTCTTGACTTCATTTTAGAAAGACAATACCTAAGTAACTGAAGGAAAAAACGGAATTATGATCTCTGTTTCTGTTGGGGCTTAATACTTAATACTGACACCGAGTTGAATATTTTCATGTGGTTGGAGGGATTCTTATTGTGATATTCTTCCAGGAATAAGGTGGGGTGGGAGAAATAAGCTGAAATGTTTTCACTCCTCCTTCAGCTTTGAACCAAATAAGATTTTCAAATATCAGAATCTCATATACTGATTATTTTTCCCTCTATGTAAATATGAACTTGAAAGTAAAATGATTGAAATCATAAAATGAATATTAAAAAAGCAAAAAAAAAAAAAATGCATAACCATTAGTGAATGGCATCCAGACAATGGTAAGATAAGAAAGGAAATAATTCTGGTAATTATAATGCATTTAGGATAGATAAACATTACCCATAATAGTTAATAAAATTTAAAAAATCACCATTATGTACCTCAAGTCTGGATCTATTTAAAGTAAAATATGTAATGATAAACGCTCTTGATTTCCAGCAGTATAGTAAGAACATTATCAAAGTATGTAATAACTAGGGCTGTGATAATGTTTTTGTGAAAGATTATTCTTATCACATATATATATATATATATATATATATATATATAAGTGTAGACACGGGGTCAACAGCTTTCGGTGACTGTCAGTTTCTCACCTGCCGGTGATAAGACCGAAAGGAAGTCTGTTTGTTTACGTTCGATTATATCAATATATTAAGTTATAAGATTTCTTAAATTAAGCTAGTCTGTTCAATATTAGTGTTAGAGCAGCCTGATGATCGCGTGTCAAGAAACTTGCAGTTGCCGACAGCTGTTGACTCCGTGTCTGCACTTGACTAATATATATATATATATATATATATATATATACAGGGTGGTCACTAGAAAAGCAGAAAATTTGAAGGTCAAATTAAATCATGAATAAAATGTGTGCTTACTCATTTCTTTTTTGCATTTG
>JAUZSX010311345.1:0-12245 GCA_034780655.1 Idiosepius hallami | reverse complement strand
AAAGTAATGGTTTTGACTGGGATTTGAACTCGCGTAACACGATCTCACAGCCTGAGCTTCTACCAATGCTCCACCGTTTATATACATATATGTAAATTTTGCAATCTGTACACAGGTCTGTTTCACAGTTTCTAGCTCATTATTACAACAACTATGCAAATCTAAGTAGAATCAAAACTAGACCTAATATATGTCTATAAATCTTTTCTGCAAACTCCCTATGGCTATTATTCCATTCTTATTAGTACTCCAGTTAATGCTACCATACCCATCCCTGACCAAATTTAAAACCTTCAACCAAAAGCAGACAGTCAGGCACTGTTCTGTCACAGCCAGTTTCAAGCATGTGACCAGAACCATTTTAGAAAATAATAGGAGAAAAGGAAGGAGAAAGAGAGGAGGAAGAATATAAAGTAAAAGAAAGAACAGAGTCCTGAATTAGAATAGTGAATAAGAATATAAATAATGAAAACAGACAGGCAGTTGTCTTTTGTAAAAGCAAAAAGAACAAAAGATAAAGACAATAAAGATAGAAAGGAATTTTTAACAATATTATTGTAAAAATATCCATTTTTAAGTAAGTTTTATTCAGAGTGTATTTTTATTTTGTTCAGAGTTTATTTTGTTGTTTTTTTTTTCATAGTGGTTAAAATCTGTGTAGCATGACAAAAGCTACAAACAAAATATTGGCTGGACAGGGTTGAGAAAAAAAATATGAACAAAGTGTCCCAATATACACATGATGAATTACTATGAGAATAATGTTTATTTTTTATAAGTCTAATCAGAATGAACAAAACAAAGATTTTATACTTTAAAAATGGTATGGTTTTTACACACACACACAAACACAGTATATACATATATATCTCAAAATAAAAATACATATACTTTAATAAATATTCAATTTTGATTCACTGGCAGAATATGATAAAGTAATATGCAAAAAAAAAAATAATAATAATGATTAAAATTTAATAATAATATTATCAATAAAGTGAAAAATATAAAATAAAAAACACTTCCAGACACATGAAGAATAATTAAATAAATTTTCAAGAAAATTGGTTCAAACATTTTGGATTCCATGGGAAGTAAACATACACACATAGGGCTCTTACAAACATAAAAAAATGGTTGAAAGAAATTTTTTATTTAGTATCTGGAAGTTTAGGAATTAACTTTATTATTCGGACTTTTGTCCTCATCTTAGTAGGTTTTTGATGTTCCTACACTACGTTTCGGTCTAGTCTTCCTCGGGCCGTCTTCAGGTGTTTTTAACCGTAATCTTAGATAGGGATGCTGGGTCTCTTCACCAAATCCTCAGTAATTACTGCCTTCCATAGAGACTAGGCCAAATTGTAGTGTAGAAACATATAAAATCTACTAAGATGAGCCCAAAAGTCCAAATAATAAAGTTAATTCCTAAATTAAGAAGCCTCATCTCAAACATAGTGTAGAAACATAAAAAATCTACTAAGATGAGGACAAAAGTCTGAATAATAAAGTTAATTCCTAAATTGCGAAGCCTCATCTCAAAAATAAAAAAACTATAATCTGGAAATTTGTTGATGAAAAAAAATTGCCAAAAAATTATTATTTTTTTTAGTTATCTGTTGGAAAAAAATTATTTACAAATACAATTGTTTCAATTGCAACAGAGCCCTGACACACACTGATAGACAAAGTTAAGCTTAGATAAAGACATTCCTTAAAAGAAAAAAATAATTATTTAGAAAAATCAAGGTGAACACATGGAGATATTCTGTGTGCAACTTACATCTGAATATTATTTGGGTACACAGAAAAAAAAAGTTGTACAATAGAAAGTTATTGAATTGTGTTCAGAAATACAGTGACATTAGATACATTGAGTGAAAATATAATTTTGATAATAGTAAACTATGAAGGCCTTGAAGGCAGTGAAATTCAAGATAGTGCATTAGTGGGTATTTTTTTATGCTTACCAAGTGTGTGTGTGTGTGTGTGTGTGAATAGTTGCGCATCATGTACATATATGCGACAATAATAAATAATTGAAAAAAATCAAAATACACTTCAGTTGCATACACACCTCAATATACAACCACACACACATAACAAAAAGATATATAGATAAAAACATACACATATATATATACATATGCACATACACAAAGAAACATGCATACACACACAAACATATACAAATATATATAAATACACAAATGTATGTATATATTTGAAAAGTAAATACACATAAACACACACACACACACATATATATATATATATATGAATATACATAAAAACACATACATATATATATGAATAGATATATACACACATATATATATACATACATACATTAACATATAATGACTACCAAAGGCCAACCCTAATGATGTTGGAAATATACAAGTTGTCTGTACATTATATATATATATATACATACACACACACGTCATCTTCAGGGGTTATTCAAAACAAGTAGAAATATCTTTATGGGAAATCCACTCTATGTTGAGGTGGAATCCCTGTGGAGGATGCCTGTGTAAGACATTATTTAATGTGGGGAGGCTTCTGCACAGAAGGTCAAAACATAGCCTTTGACAGGAAGAGGGCCTGACTCAAGTGGCATGGAATCCTAGACATTTGGAGACTTTCTTCCTGCTGTAGCCTTTATCCACATGTTCAAACATATACCAAGTGTCCCAAAAGTCACTTGAAGCCTAAAGATTTTCAAAAATGGATTCAATATACAGTTTAAATACAAGAACTTGTCCAAAATGACCATGATTTTCTGAAAAAGATGATTATGTCAGATGAAGCACATTTTTATTTGAATGGATTGAGTAATAAAGAAAAAAATTTACATAATTTGGGGCTGTGAAAATCCAAAGGCAATTCAATCCTATAGTGACTCTTTTATACACCCTGTGCGTATACAAACATATACACCCATACAATCTTGCACAGAGACCCGCATTAATTCAGGTGAGAATTTTGAATGAATTTGTTAACAAAAAAAATTAAATATTTTGGGGCTGTGAAAATCCAAATGCAATTCAATTCTATAGAGACATTTTTGGACACCCTGTGCGTATACAAACATATACACCCATACAATCTCACACAGAGACCTGCATTAATTCAGGTCAATCTAAAAGGGAGTGAGTTCTGATCATTAAGTTTGAGGAAGCAATAGGAGGGGAAACGAGTGAATCACAGGAGAGACAAGCAACAACTTGCACTAAATTTTCATTTGGATCTCTACTCTTCTTTGGATGAGAAAGGTGCTCACATTTTTTTTGGCTGGGTTTATAAAGCAGGGCATTTTGTATGTGCTCTTCCTTACTGACCTTACAACGGATTACAAAATAACATTCATTTAACCAATCCGCATGATTTTCGGTCAGTTTCTTTGCCAACCTTCGACGATGTTCTTCGCTGATGTCTGTCTGAGAACTATTCACTAGGGAACTGCAGTGTTTTTTACACAATATTTGCTGCAGCACAAAAAGAAAACAGTCATGAATGGCGTCTTTAGAATATTAAAAGGGAGATAACTAGCATAAACAGAGAGACCAAGAACACATTAAATTTAAACAAAAAAAAAATTCCAGAGAAAGAGTATTATATGTGATACATATGTAAAAAAATTTGAAGAAAATTTAATTTATTTTTTCACAGATTTTCGAGAATATAAAAATATCAAAAACAATGTGTAGAACTACAGCCACCTTATGAAGAAGACATTAATTGGTATTCCTATTTAAAAATAAGTTATAGAAAAAAGAAAATAATTACTGTATAAAAAAAGTATAATCTATTTCACTTTGAAGTACTTTTTCTTCTGCATAATAATTTGTTAAATTACTTTAGATATTTTTCAAATAACCTTTTTTTAAAGAAATAGAGTATATTTTGTATTTTATTAAACTTTTTATTGTTTAAATAATTTGACTTTGCTCGTTTGATTAAAAAAAAAAGTTGAAAAGACATTTTTTTTTAATTCGGTATTTGAAAGATTGTCAATGATAAAACAAGAATTTTTAAAACCTTTTGTTGCAACAAGGAAAAAAAAAAAATCATTCGAGTTCAAATCAAAGAGGGAGACGGGAAGTAAGTAATAGATTAGAGAATGGAAAACTCAAAAAATAACTTTTTTTTTCTGTCCATTTTAAAGTGTCTTAATCAAATTATTGTTCATAATTATTATCTTAGTTGGATAAACAGGTTTATATAGTAAACAAAACAGGCATTAAGTCAGTCATGGGAGTTTGTCACATAGGATGTGGGTCTTTTTCACCCCACTCCCCCGCCCATTCACTAATGTTCTTGCATAAATTTAACCAGTACTGATTCAGGTGCAGAGAAAAAACAAACAGAGAGAGAGAGAGAGAGAGGGGGAGGGGGAAAAGAGAGAGAGGGTGAGAGAGTGAGAGAAAGAGAGAGTGAAAGAAAGAAAGAGTGAAAGAAAGAAAGAGAGTGAAAGAAAGAGAGTGAAAGAAAGAAAGAGAGTGAGAGAAAGAAAGAGAGTGAGAGAAAGAAAGAGAGTAAAATAAAGAAAGAGAGTGAGAGAAAGAGAGAGAGGAGTTGAGAAAGAGAAAGAGAGAGAGAAGTTGAGAAAGAGAGAGGGAGAGAGAGAGAGAGAGAGAGGGAGAGAAAGAGAGAGAGAGGTGAAGACATTTTGTAAATATTTAGAATAACATCCAAGAATGTAGAAGTTGTATTGTTAGTTGAGTTATCTGGGTCATTCAGACAGCAAGGATGATTAACCAGTCTTAGTATTGTGGACAAAAAAAAAATAATTAAAAAAAAAAAACACACAAGGCATGAATGGACAGAAACTATTATTTACTGTCAACATTTTCATCATGTGTGTTTCAAGACTGTAGTGACAGGTTAACTAATGGATCAGTGGTTAGAAACTTTTACTGATTCAAATTCGGTCAGCTTTTGATCCTGAAGAAGACTTGTAGTGCAGCTATAATGATGAGCAGAAACAAGCCTGTATACAGATTACATATGGACACATAGATCGGTGTTTATCATGATATATATGCTAAAAAAGATATATAGATATATATAAAGAGAGGTGTACATATGCATGATTAATATGTGGGTGTATATGCACATAGATCTATGTTTATAACGATATGTACGTGAATGAATAGAGAGAGAGAGAGAGAGATGTGTGTACATATGCATGATGATAATCAAATATAAAATACTTTTTTAATAAATGTACTGCCTTTTGAAAATATTGAAAATAGGAAATATCTATATCTGTAGAGTAAGATTGCTTATATTTATAGTTAGGGTGCTCAATATCACCCATGCTTTTCGGTTTGATGACCGCGCAGGCAAGAAATTAACAGCCACCAAAGGCCATTGACCCTGTGTCTTCACCTAACTAATATATATATATATATATACTACTTTGTTTTGTAATATCACCGGTGTTGCAGCAGCATGGCATCCAGCTAACTATTGGTTTAGTGGTAGATTACTGACTAACAATCTGATCACATTTTATCTAATGTGTCTTGAGACATTGTATAAGGGTTTTATTCTATTGGTCATTGGCTATAATCTAAGTACTTTGAAAATAGGCAGGGGCTGTTATTCACGGATTAAAGTTTCAATCAATTTGTGATTATTTTATTTTCCATTGCAACTCAGAAGAAAAACTGTGTATTTGCAATTAAAATTTAAAAAAAAAATGTATTTTCATATTCATGTAGCAGCTTTTCTTCTTTCTTTTAAAGATATTTTGAAATGTTTTAACTGGATTTAAAGTTTATTTTATTGATGGAATTTGGGTTTTTTGTCAATACAGAATTCTACAAGAATTTGTTATTGTTGTTGCAGTACAAAATCTATTTCCAAATATGAATTACATTCTTTGTATGAGAAAATTTTAGTCATTATTTTCATTAAAAAATTCTCATTTTAGTTGGAATCAATTTAGTCCACCATTTTAACTCACAAGCCATTCTTCTATTTGTCCTTAGGGAAACATTAATCTCTAATGTCAGACTAGTACAAGTCTGTAGCTATGTTCATAGTAATTTTATATTTTCTTTTTTATGACTTTTTGCTTTTCAATAAAAATTACAACATTCATCCATATAGCTTTTTCTACAGTACAAAACTGTGCTAATAGTCTTCTGTGGGTAATTTATTTTTTATGACGTTTTAGGCTTAGAGATAGAATATCCTGGAGGTAAAAAGCAACATTTTCAACACTTGCTTTTTCAGCTTTACATCAAGGCTAAGAATCAGCGAAAGCAACACAAGACATTTGAAGGTATACAAAGAAAGGTAAATTTACAAAACGGAAATGGTTTGCAAAGTTAAAAAAATAGTAATTCTGACGCCACAGAGAAAGATATTCTCTATTGAACCAAAAGCATTTCAAAGCATTTTTAACAAAGATGGTCATCAAACAAGTTGTGAATTTCCTGAAAAATGTACAGTTGCGAGGCCTCCAAAATATAATAATGGAGGCCTCGACTGTTGTCACAAAACGATTCTCAATCATTTTTATTAAGGTTTAACGATTTTTTTATCACCAGACAATTCATCACAGTCTATTCAACACTAGACTTTTCATCACGGGGACAATTCATCACCAAAACATCTTTTATCACTCAAAAGAATAAAATTACATTTATTCATTTGATAATGTTAATTATGCAATTTTGTTTTTATTCCGTTAAATTTTTAGCCCCTTTGACAATTTGGGATTATTTTTATGAAAGATTATTAAAATCTATAAAGTGAATATCATCCACTTTTTTTAAACTTTTTAACAAATATACAATAAAAAAAATTATTTCAATTAATTCTTTTTTTTTTTTTTTTTTTTTTTTAAATCTAAACAAAATTCTGCAAATCGTTTCATTTTATTTTAACTTAATGTTAACAAACATAACCGAACTTAGATTTTATGAAAATCCAAGTGATGGAAAGGCTAGGGGTGATTATTTGTCAACAAGATGAAAAAAACCATGTGATGAAATGTCTAGTGATGAGTAGACTGTGATACAAAGACGAAACTATTCAATGGGATTTTCTGAATAATTGGGATAAAAATGCCATAAACTTATTTCTTAACATAATAAATAACAGAGAGGCTAATAATTCATAGTTTGATCGGAAAAAAAAAAATCAGTTTTTATTTTTATAATGATCTTTTTTTTTATCATTTTTCTTTCTAGATAACTAGCATTGTTTTGTGTTCTTTTATTTTTAAATGATATTTTACAAATTCCTGGCAATTACTAATAGCTACACTTTGCTTTTGCAAAAAGATTAGATTTTATAAACAGTTTTAGCATTAAATTAATCTTGATTTTCTTGTCATAATCGGGACGTACAGAACTTTGAGCTTAACCCTTCATTTAAGCCACGGGGGTACCCTGTTCTAGTTTTGTTAACCATGAACAGGTAGAGTGTTGACTTCTTGGCTTAAAGAAAGGGTTAAGCTTGAAGTTCTGTAATTCCCGATTATGACACGAAGGTTCCCAAAAGAAATCACCTGAAGACAGCTGAAGGTTTATCGGCCAAAACATTGTGAATATAACAATAATAAGGATGAGGACAACAGTCTGAAAAAATAGGTATAATAATTAAGCCTCATCCCAAGGATTAAAAAAAAAAAACTTGATTTCTAATGTTTTCAACCTTAAATAACAAAAAAAAGAAAAGTATTTTTCAACAAATTATCTTTTTTTAATTTTTTTATTTAAAAAAAAAAAAAAAAAATTTCCAACGAGAAAAGTTGAAGAACAATTATTTAAATTACTCTTAAAGCCATTCAATATGCATCATCTTCAAAAACTGTTTTTCTTCATGTAATCAATACAGTTTTTGTTTAGTTTCTAGTGCCATTGTGTGTACAGAGAACACAGTGTTCAATGACAGTCAACTTTTAGGTAAAAATAAATAGGATTGTGTTTAGCAGAATTCCAACCGTGGTTGGGGGTTATTTCATAACAGAAAGGGATCTACTGTTAGTTGTATTTGTTGTAAAGTAACTTTCGTTGTAAGTAAAAAGTGATATACGTTGTCTGTAGAAAGTGAGATTCGTTGTATGTGGAAAGTAAGTTTCGTTGTAAGTGGAAAGTAACTTTCGTTGTCTGTAGAAAGTGAGATTTGTTGTCTGTAGAAAGTAAGTTTCGTTGTCCGTAGAAAGTAAGTTTCGTTGTCTGCAGAAAGTAAGTTTTGTTGTCTGTAGAAAGTAAGTTTCGTTGTCTGTAGTAAGTAAGTTTCGTTGTCTGTAGAAAGTAAGTTTCGTTGTCTGTAGAAAGTAAGTTTCGTTGTCTGTAGAAAGTAAGTTTCGTATGTATAAAGTATGTTTCAGAGTAAATGGTCAGTCACTACGTGTAGGTGTATATGTGTAAAATATTTTTGTAAATATTCAATTTTGGTCATGTTTTTTTGTGTAGATTCTTTTTAGTTGTTAGATCGGCGCTGATTACTATCTTTATTCACTTTATACCAAATTTTTATTCTCATCTTCCTATCGGTATTATATGTCTGAATTTATAATTTATTATGACCTCAAATATTACCTTATCTTCACAATGTTTATTGATTGTCTGAATTTATCAGATAAAAATTATTATCTTTATCATGTTACTAGTACTTCTCTTATCTTCATTGTTATCTTCACAATAGATATTGTATGAATTTATAAGTCTTGATTATTATCTTCATTCATTCAGACTTCTATTATCTTCATAATAGATATTGATTATCTGAATTTATGAGAACTTTTATTTATTAATCATTATCATTATTTAAGTTATTTAGACTTCTTTATTGCCAAGGGGCTGTGGTGACTGTAGGTGCATCAGTCTCTCCATGTTAAAAGACATCACACACAGGCGTCCTTAGACTTATTTATCATTATTTAAGTTGTTTAGACTTCTACTCTCATCTTTAATATAGATATTTCTTGTCTGAATTTATGAGATGAGTATTTATTGTTTAAAGTTATTCATTTATTTTATTGATTTACTCTCATCTTCATTATTACATCAACAAGGTTTTGGTTGATGCTTTCTTGGATTTTTTCAGATTCATCATAGTTTAACAATTGGTTTCCATGAAAGGAGTAGCAGTTGCACCGAGTGAAGGTTTGTTACTTGACCTAGTAGAGTACTTGGTATTCTTAACTGGTCACCCATTTAACTACTGACCAGGCTCGGAATTGCTTAACATTGGTGATCTTACAGGAACCGGTGTGTCCAACGCGACTTGACATAGTATCTTATAACACTTATAGAATTTCAACAGTCTAACCCAGTAATCAATAGAGAGAGATAAGTTTGTAGTTCTTGAAAGGCCCCCCTTCAAGTTCAACATGAAGGTTTCAGAGTTCAGGTAATCCTGGAAGAATGCCAAAGAAATGTTATAAGAATAACACTGACAATGAGTATACAAGTCTGAATTAAGTAAGTGTTATTTTGGGGGCCAGTATTTAGTAAGCATAGTTTTTTGTTTGTTAAGTTAGGCAAATGATAATGGTCACAGCATAGGGATAAAACTGCTGAAAATCAATAAGTCTGTCTCCCTATGCTCAGTGCTGTGCTTAGCCACATAGCAGCCCTAACACAGAATGCGCCTTGCGGCTCCTTTACCAAAAAAAATAAAAGGCAACTTGCAGACCCACAACATACTGTAGGGTTTGATCAAAACCTACATATACAAATATATCGAGACAGACAGACAGGGAGATGAATTGATTTATGGATATTTCAACATACAAGTGTGATAATGATTTTCTAGTTAATCTTAATTATTTTGGTAATTTTTTACATTACAAAAGATCTTGGAAAACCAAAAAGCTTTGCAGCCCCTAGGGAGCTTGCAGCCCTCCCAACATTTGTCTATTTAAAAATATAGCCAGTTTTTCCCAGATATTTTCCCCAACTCATTATTATCCAAAACTTTCTACTACAACTAAAAAAAAAAAAAAAACGATTTGCAAAAATAAATATGTTCAAGGCAATTTTGTCAGTTTATAGAACGATCAACTCGGCCGACAACATTATTCTAAGCAGTTCTATGGTTTAGGTATGGCATTTATTCAGCTTCAAGACTTAAAGCAGTGAAATGTCAAGTTGGTATGCTTGAGAATATGCAACATCCTCTCAACAATAACATCACTGTATGAATACTCTGACAGACAGGAAGGAAAAGAGATTGGTTTAAAGATGGCTGAAGAAGATTGATTTGTTTTATGGCTTATCAACCTTTTCTGTCATAATTACATAATTAACGTTATCACATGAATAAATGTAATTTTTTTCTTTTGAATGATAAAAGTTTTCGATGTTGGGGTGATGAATTGTCCACGTGATGAAAAGTCTAGTGTTGAATAGATTGTGATGAAAAGTCTAGTGTTGAATAGATCGTGATGAAATAAAGGAGAAAAATCATTCTTATCAAAATCATCTTTTTTTATCATTACATTGCTTGAATTACAGGTGTACTCTCTAATCCATAGCTGGATTGATTAATTTGGGGTCCCACGGCATATCATCCACTTTGGGGTCATTTAATGCCAGAATGATTTTTTGTTTATTTTTGTTGGTTTGTTTGATTCTGCTCTATGTTACTGTTTATTGTACAGTTGGTTTGGTATCTATTCATTTGTTGGTTGTTTTTTTCAATAGCTGGAATATATGTGGGGAGTCACACAATATTAGCCTGGATGTGTATGTAAACCAAATGACAAGGGTTCAAAATCGCATATTATGATTTGAAAATCCAAGTTTTAATCCACTGCTCTCAGCATACTTCCAGAGTTGTTTGTTTTGTGTTTAATGGCATATCAACCTTTTGAGGTCATTTTAAGAGAACAGTTATTTTTTATACACAGAGTTTTTTTGTTTTTTTTTAATATAACACAAGTTGCACTATTTAATCCATAGCTGCAGGGAAGAAGAAGATTCATACCTTTCCCAAGGGTATTAGACAACATGTTAACGTAGAAGGAACAACTTGGATTTGAACCCGCAAACTACTGTTCTGAAGTCTGATTGGCTATCCACTGGGCCACGTCGACTGCTCCAAGAGTTGTTTAAAACACAGTAAGATTGGAATTCGAAATTTACCATAACAAAGACTAAAATATTTCTTTAAGCAAGAGATAATTATTAAAAAGAAAATCAGGACTTAAGATTTGAAACATGAGAATTCAAAAAACACATCTCTTCATAGATGGGCAGTAGGGGTGGTGCTGTAGTAAAAGCTTGGACTCTGGAATCATATTACACAAGTTTGGATCCCAGTGAAAAACATTACATTCATTTTCAGCCATCTTGGGGCAGATGAGACTCATTAACTCAATTAGGTGTACGAATGATACCGATCCCAAAACCCAAGTGGATAAGAACCGTCAAATCAATTAGAGTAACTCATCTAATTGAAATTCAACACTGATTATAAAAGCCCAGGGAAAACTGGCCTTTTGCCAAACTTTTGGGTAGTTGCTTGGTCAAGTAGAAATATGACAAAGAAATAAGACAAAAACTTACCAGATTTTCTTGAGTATCATCGATATTGATCAAACCATGAAAAGTTGGGCCATGATCCTAGAAAATTAAATGAAATAAAAGAATTATTTAAAATAAACTTACAGAACCTGTGGAAATTCCACGGTAATTGAAATTTTCTAAACACACAATAAAATAAATCAAATATAAAATGATTTCTATAAAAGGAAACTGAATAATAAAGGGAGGTAAAGCAAAAAGAAGTTCTTAAAACTTGCAGTGTCCTCTTATGAATCTTTAAAAGAATAAAAAATAAGACAACTTGTAAACAGCTATTAAAAAAAAAATTGCATAGTAAATGAATTTAATAATTTTTAACTGATAAAGAGTAAATATTAAGTGAAGTAATTTGTTCCTCTTTGATTACTGTATGTGATCTTAATTATGTGTGATATTGGATGGATATTAGACAAAGATTAATATACCAAAAAATAAATTAACTCCCAGGTAAACCTAAATTAGAATAATTTAGGAGATCTAGAGTGATTTCTCAAGTGATCATATATTTAGGTTCTATTGGGCAGCGACGGTGGAGCAATGGTAAAAGCTCAGGTTCTGGAACCGTATTACGCGAGTTCAAATTCCAGTCAAAACCATTACTTTCACTTTAGCTGCCTCGGGTAGATGGGGCTCGTTAGCTCAGGAGAGCAGTTCATCTAGGTGAAGGGTAACACCGAATATATAAAGCCC
>JAUZSX010311334.1:0-12245 GCA_034780655.1 Idiosepius hallami | reverse complement strand
TTGTAAAAGGAAGAAGCTTTTGTTGTAATGTGTTCTTTTATTCTATAATGTAATTGTCTGATAGTGCTGCCTATATATATATCTATATTATTTGATTGGTAATTTCAGAAATTCTGTAATATTCTTTTTTTGATTATTTTTCCATTTTTTAATCCCATATTTCAAATGTAAATATATAAAAACCATCACCTCTAAAACATTAACTGTCAAAAAACCAAAAAATATGATAAATTTTTATTTTATAAAGGGCATATTTTACTGCCAGCTGCTAGAATTTTAGAGCAAAAGGGAAGAGTATTTTAACAAGCTCAAAAATTCTTTTAAATCCTTTAAAATTTGACCTCCAAAATTGGATTTGCAATGGAACAAATTATCCATCAGAGAAATGAAAATATCTTTCAATTTTATTTTATTTTATTAATATTTTCTTGCTTTTGATTTTAAGATATTTTTGTAATTTTGATAAAATCAAATATTCCATAAATAATTTGACATACTCCATTGCACTTTTTCTTTATTTTTTCTTAGAGATCAAGGCACAATTGATGCTTCCATATGCAACCCTAGTGAATAAATTAATCCTTCAGAAGGAAACCTATTTAGAATCTTGTTTATTTTTTTTTAAATTTAGAAAAGCCCTGAACTATTGGATTTCATTTAAACTATCTGTAATGCATGATGGCAATATTTTTATGTGCTTTCACTATAATTGTTTTAAGTGCACTTACAGATTTTTCAAGGACTCCTTATTTCTTTTGAGAATGGTTCATTTCCCACTGTTGATATTGATCACTAAAAATTTCTATCTAGGAACACATTCATTCATTCATTGTAATTACATGTCTGCCGTGTACTAAAAACTGAAAAAAATCATAACAATCTTGATTACTGCATAATAGAAATATAGATAATAGTAATGTCATATAATTAATTATTATTATTTAATTATATCCTAATAACATAAAAACGTCTGCAGAGTTTCCAACTATGTTTGTTATTACTTAAGATTATGCTGTTTATTTAACATAGTGTCGCAAAGATAGTTTTTGATAAGTAGTTGCTAATAAAAAATTAGGTTAAAAAATATAAATGTACCTAGTTTATGTATTTTTTATGGGTATTTGAAATAAAGTTACGCTTATTAACAATTGGTCCTTAGCTTTGTGGTTTTATTTACCCTTTCGAAAGCGAGTTAGATCATTCAAATGTGTGGCTGAAGATTTATGTACTTAACTAGAATCATCATAGGAAAACAATTGCATATTGAGATTTGGTTGCTTTTTAAACTTTATAAACACTATAAACAAGTAAAAATTTTGAATACAAGTTCTAAACAAATATAAGTGTAAATATGGTTGGTTTGTTTTTGTTTTATGGCATATCAACTTTTTGAATCATTTAACACTGAATAAGGTTTTGAAATTTAAGCTATTTGAATAAATTCAGTTCTTTACATTAATTCAGAGAGTCAAATATTTTCTATTTATTTATTTTCTTAGATATTTTAAAAAATATTTTTGTTTTGAAATAAATTTGTCATACATGTTGTAGGTCAATGTATTCTGTTAGAATATGTTTAAGTGTGTATGACTTTTGGCATGGCATGCAATATAAGTATAACTAAAAAATCTCGTTTATTAAGGAGCACTGTAGTTCATGAGGCAATTGATGAGCTTTGGTTTTTATGGCATACCAACTTTTTTAATCATTTAATCCCAGGAATAATAATTTTTTATAAACATAACCTTTGAATAACACAAGTTGCACAAATGTGACTGTAAATGAACCACTTGGATTCGAACAAGTGTTTTGATATTCCAATATTTGAGTGTTAATCCATAGCACCATGGGCTTCTTTTCAGATAATTAAATAATTTAGAATTTATTGAAATCTAACCTATAATTACCATTGATTTCAATATGCAATATGAAAAATCCTTATATCTATATTAAAACTGTTTACAAATGATTAACTGAATGGCATATGTATTATGATTTGTGTATTATTGCTAGATTTCCTCTCTAGATCTCTTCATGCCTAAGTAGCCAATCATGTCTTCTTCCTTTTTTTTTTATTACCCTGACAAAATGTTTATGGATAGACAACAAAACTGTTTTATTTTTATAACTTCAAACATCAAATGCAAATCTAATACCTGTAGAAGTTTGCAGTTAGGGTAACTTGGTTCCAATTTTGACTATAGTATACCTTGTCAGTTTCTATCTTTCGCCTATAATTTACTAACTACTGCATTTGAATCTCTCTGTGATGTCACTTCCTGTGGGGTAGGTGCTACACCAATGACTGGTGAGAAAAAAAGGATTTTATCATTTCAATACCAGTTCTGATTTGCTATTAAAAACTTTGAAATAGTAATACAGGAGTTCAATTAAAATTCACTTTGTATTCAATACCATTTCAAAAAGTATGTTATGTACCAATTGAGCACAAATTGGGCACAAGGCTAACTTTACATGCTCATATGACAGGTTATCTCACGTCAAACTTTAAAAAATGACTGTATTTCTGTGTCTTCAGCATTCCTCTCTTGGGTCTTTGTACCTTTGGAAATGTAGAGCTGCATTCATTAATCTATGCTTATTAGATAAATCCAGTCTTCCATTTCCAAAGGTGAATACTTTGATTCCTTTAATTATGGATCAAATTGTCTTCCATTTTTGCAAACAATTTTTTTGCATAAAAATATTTCTTTAGGAAAATGTTTCTAGCATTAAATAAATATATATTAGATTTACTCAGTATAGCACTAACCCAAGTTAGACACAATGCCATTTTATGTGCTCTATATACCAAACAAAATAAATATATATTAGATTTACTCAGTATAGCACTAACCCAAGTTAGACACAAGGCCATTTTATGTGCTCTATATACCTTAGCCTTTTGCATTCAGTGTTGCCTTTCATCTTGATGAATTGCTCTCTCGAATGAATGAGCCCCATCTATCTGAGGCAGTTATAGGTGAATGTGATTAAATAATTATATATGAATAAAATCCATTTGAATACTAGTATAAAATTCTGTGAAACTATGACACAAATAAATGTTATTTATAAAGTAGCATAGTGTTGACAGATATAATATTTAACATCCTAGTCCAACAGAATCTACATTCAATCCCTGAGCTTGCATCATTAATACTAATACACCTGTAATAGTGTATAGAAGTGCATGATATATAATTTCTTTAGGTGACTATTTAGTCCAATTTATAAGAAAGTCACTGACTGAAGTGACTTTAAAAGTAATAGACATTAACTGATCTAATGATAATGTAAATTATAAATAAACCTAATTATTTATACTAATTCTTTTAATGTGATTGGCTGAAAATAAATAGGAAATTTCCATGATTTTAATTCATGTTTTTGTTTTAAGTTGCCAAAGCATATTAACCGATTTAAAAAGTTAAGAATTTCCAGCTGAGAGAAATTTCATCAGTCTTTTATTTTTTTATTTCCAATGGGATTTTTGACTTTCCATGCTTGTATGTATGATTTGTTTCTTTATAAATCATGTGGTTTTTAGCTCAAATGTGAGTTGTATTCACTGTGGACATATAACCAAGTTTAATTATTGTAGGTTATAGATATTATTTTAATATTTAATGCCCAGACAGAAATATTGCTTCTATAAAATTGTATATAGAAATTAATATCTTTGTATATTGAAAACCTAAAAGCTATCCATTATTTTCAGGTTTAGAATACTTTATTATAATCATTCTATTTTGTTCATTGTGGATGAATACCCATGGGAAAGGTATAGATTTCTATCCCATCTATTTATAGATTGAAAATCTTAGTAAGACAGTGGAAAACTATTCAAATTCTATTTATGAAACCTCCAATGAACAAATTCCTTGAATGCCAGCCCAACATCTGTCAAGTGAACACAGACTCAATATTAACAATAATCCTTCAGTGGCACCAATAACTTCTATCTTTTGAATGAATAATGTAGTTTTTTATAGTATTTAGTTTTTTTTAGACGGTGTTAAAAAGCTATCTTTATTTTATGAGATAATTGATTGAGTCAGTGTTTTGTTGTTTTTTAATAGCATAACTTTATTCAATTACTCTAATTTTTATATTTTTCTAGATATAACACAATCTATTTATTAGCCATTTTTAGACTAGAGTTAAGGTCTTTTCTAGAAAATATCACTTTATTGTGTTATAGTTTTCTAACTAAATAATATACTATAACTTCATTTGTCCAATGCCTTTTTGGCCAGTAAGTTAATTTTGAACAAACTCTAAAATATAGAGTTTATGGTAAACATCCCTAGAAGAAAAGCTCTCATGATTTAATCTTTGATTTTTGAATAATCCTTTTATTTGAAGGAATATCCTAAGAAAATTCTTGTCTTCCAGCATTTGTGATTTGAGATGTGAAAAAAAAATTCCACATGTAGTAATCTTGAAGGGATTTCAACTTTTGACTTTTACCAACTTTTATCACCAGTATCGTATGATTTTTTATAAAATAATCAATTCTTAATAGTATTTATGAAAAAATTAAACAAAATATCATTGAAAATAAATACTGAATAAAAAAAAAAGATTTGATAGAGTTGACCTTAATTTTAGATAGTATATCATCTTTTTTATTCTTAATTCCAACAGCACCAAACTTCAATCAAATAAAATCTCACAGCACTGGCATTCTTTTCATGAACATTTGTTTTCACTGGAGTCAGAGTATCAAGTCTCCTCATGATTCTCAGTCAAAGACTGTATAGTGCAACTTCTCTACAGGTTTTCACCCCACTATACGCAGCTCTTACACTTTGGATCTACAGAATCTAGATTCTGCCAACACCTGGTGGTGCCTTCCAAAGACAGAGTGACAATAAGTCTACTCTGGCACTTTGTTGACTGCAAGCTCCTCTCCTTGATCATTCAATTTTTTTTTGTTTGGTCTTTTTTTCTCTCAATTCTCTTTCTATTGTTTGTTGGTTTCAGTTTTTTTTTTTTGGTTCATTACTTTCCGTATGTCAGCTGTCTTCATGAGTGCAGTAGTCTGTATGACATGTATTTTTCCTTTGATGCCGATTTTATTAGTTGTAGTACAAAGGTATAAGGTTTTTAATAAGGCAGTGTTATGCATTAGTAATAGTAGTCGGGTAATAATTCAGAATTAAAACTTATTAATATTATTATTATGATTTTATTAAATGTCTAATCAATTTCTGTCTTCAATTCCTAAAGAGTTCACAAAGACCTTTTCAAGGTTTAAAATTTTGTATATTTATTTAATTTTTTTTGTATCAAGTGATTGTGTCTTAATTACAGTCTATTCAGAACACGTTAAAATACCTTTCTGAATTTGTGTTTGCTGACAATCAGTTTTGGACTATGACAAAACCATTTGTTGTTAGCTGAATAACAACTGATTTGTTTGTTCTTCATTGTTCATTCATAAACCAGTCTTTTAGATATTTTTGAAAGTATCCAAAAAGAAAGTGTAGAAATGTCTTTTATGGATGTTGAAAGACATAAAACAGGGCCCTGGTAAACTTGGAGGATATTATGTATAATTTAGCAATCAATAAGGAAAGAGAAAGCAATATTGGTCAGATATCACATTGTTAATACCTCTATCATCCACTGCTACCTCTTACAGAGCCATTTTGTGCACTACATATAAGGAATTACATCCATTAGGATTTATAAAAAAAAGACCATTACAAAGAAATATAAGATTAACTTTGTTGATAAAGAAAAACTGTTCAAATAATAACATTTTTTGGAAAAATATGATCCAACTAAATAAAAAATCAAAAAAACTACTATAGTATAAATTCCACAATTCATGTCAATATGTTATGAAACAATATTTTCTATTGGAAAGTGATCTAATAAGGATTGATATGTTAATATGCAAAAATCTACACTTAATCAATTAACTCAAAGTATTAACATATCTATGGTGAGACAAAATGTGGACTTTTGATTCTAGTTTAGTTTTCTTATGGCAAAAATTATTTTTGTTTTTATCACAGCATATTTATGGAAGATGATAAAATGGATTATTTAAAAGCAGACCACACATCAACCAAGCACTCCTCTGTATGAACTAGGCAAAAAAATCAACCATGCTTAAAGTGCACATGTATCAAATTAAGTGGTCAAATTCCATGAATAATTTTGAAAATTGTCAGCATAAAAATTCTAACTAAATAAAATTAATTTAAAAAGAAATCTTTAATTAAAAAAATGTTTTCAAAGCAGTTGAAAAAAATAAGCTTTTTTTTACACAATAAATGAGATACTATGGCCAACTATCAATTTTTTTTCAATCTCATTTCAATTCTCATTTTTTTTGTAAAAAAGAATAAAAATATTTTTACTGATAATGTGAAGCATAATTAATATTATTAATAATTTCATTTCAGTCAAACTTCTGAATGCTTGAAATAAAAACCAAATTCAAATTATGGATTTTCAATCTAATTTATCACAAAAAACAATAATGAAAATTTTTTTCTTTATTCTTTTGTCTTTTTGAATATAGATATCATTTATTTAAGCCAGTTATATAACAAAAATAAAATAGTATATAAACAAGGTGGCCTTATATTTCAATGATAATTTTTTCTAATAGACTTTTAAAAAAAATCAAATTCATCATTAAGTTGGTTATTTATTAAATTATATTGAAAATTTTATAATGATTGGATGTTTCCTTGAATTTTGATCATTTTTAAAAAGTTGACTGCTGCATTAAAAATCTTGTAGTTATTTTTTTATCTCCCTTTATAAAACCATTTAATTCCTTCTAACAATGCAATATTATCAATTTTACTAAATGAAATTGAAAAATACATTTTTACAAGGGAATTTATTGCCATTATTCTATTTCCTGTTGATCTATACAATGTTCAAGATATAAAATCTAAAATGTAGAACTCAATCTGTACATCTCTTACTATAGCATAATTGGGTCAACTCCCATGACAATATATCTGCAATATATATCTAAGTTACTCAGTCTATGATTGAAATAGAAATTAGATAAAAAATAAAAATAAAATAGTGTACCATTTTTTGAATATGAATGCTAAAAAGATATTTTTCAGATTATTTAGATTTGTGCTTTAATACTGACCATGTAAACATATCTATTACATTTGTGGTAATATATAGTATATATGTCATCTTGTATAAAGTATGGTTGCTTTCTATCTCTAATATCAGGCTGTTATCTGATTCCAAGAGAAAATGAAGATCCTGTTGCTAATGTTGATCATCCTATCAGATTTATCTCTATATTTCCTGCCTTGTAGTTTACTTTTGCTTTTAATCTCAACTTACTTTTTTTTCATGCTTTAAGGTTATTATAAGGGATACATAGTATTTTCAAATATCATACTCATGGTGATTTTAACATCTCATTAATATCACTTGTCATTGATAATTTCTATTCATACTGAAATATATAAATATGTACATATATTTTTATGACTATTTTTAATTAATGGTACATTACAATTCAGCATTGAACAGTGAGTTTGTTAAGAAAGATGTTACTTTTTTATATTTTCATGACTAAAACTTTCTAAAAGTCTTTAAATACAGAAAAGGCAATTCATAGAAAATACTGGTTTTGTTGCTGTATTCTTTGTAAATGAATGCCTTGTAGAAACTCTTGTTTCATGAATATCAGTTGCCATTTAAAATCATGTGGATGACATTGGTGCAGTTTACTATCAACCAAATGATGGTGGTACCATTGAGTATAATGTCTGGGCAATAATACGTTTTTTTATGTTTGAGAGAAAAGTCTAATTTAATATCTTTGTTCAAGTTATTTGCAAATCTATTCTCACCTTCAGTGCTCTCTTCATCACATTTTGGCAGATGTGTATTATGGTCTTCAAGTATTACACAGATTACGGAAACCTGGATCTGTGAGCCTTCTTATTACAATGCCAATATTCATTAGTTATTTTTGTCTGTAGTAACAATTGAACCCATTACTTCTGGATGAATGCCATTTAGAATTTTTATTAATCAACTTCTAGGACCATTATGCCATCCATCTTATACTTTTATATGTTATCTAGGATGTTGATAATATTTAACCTCAAACCAGAAGGGACAAGATTTATAAATATTTTCTTAGTTACTACTTCTTTTTTTATGTAAATTATAATATTTAAGATTTTGAATTGTGCATAGATTAATTAGAATATTTTAATTTCAAATTAGATTATAAGTAACAATTCTAGATATAACTTTTTCAATCAATTTTTAAAAAAAAATTATGTTGAAGTAAGTTCTAAAAGGTAATTTAAAGTGTTACATTCTTATGTGTTACATAGATTTCTTATAAATTAAAAAAAATAGTTTCAGGCATGTTGTTTTAATTTTCAATGAATTATTTTGACAATTTAAAAATATTGGATTCAATGAAAATATTTTTTTTGTAAGGACAAAAACAATTTTAGAGGAAATATCTTAGTTTGTGATTGAAATTTAAACCAGCTCATTTACATCTCTCTTCATTAAATAGTTTTTAACCCATTAAAAAGTAATATTCATTTTAGAAATTATTACTTAAAATAGGAGTATATGTTCTCTAGATAAACAAAAAATATCTTGTTTTTACATTTATAAAATAATACTGATTTTCAATATGTGAATTCTAGTCTGCAGCGTAAGGAGGTCCGCTGCATAGACTTGAACTCAGATGTTTGAGTTTCATTTAAAATTTAATTCAGTGAATTGTCATGTCTTTTCTTGTTATGAGATTTTTAGATTTTAACTTTTAATGTATTGGTGCCCCGATTTAACAGAAAGGGACCATTGTTTTCAGAGGCATGAGTACATACGTCCGTCTGGACAATTGTCAGATAACCATCCATTACATTTTTCTGAAATTTTGCCACAAGTTGTATTTTTATGTGTAGATATGCATAGTAAAAAAAATTTTATTATGAAAATTCTCGTTGCGTCCCTCAGGGGCCTAAAATGGGTCTGACCTATAACTTTTGATTTCGTCCATTAGATTTTTCTGAACATGACAAAATTCTGGTTTGCATCCTTTGGGGCTTTCTAGAGGCTAAAAATACTCCAAAATAACACTTTTTGCTCCATAACTTTTGATTGATCCATTAAATTTTTCTGAAAATTGGCGAAAATGTGGAGGGAATACTGAATTTACATTTGGGACAACCAAATGTAAATTCAGTATTTCTGAACATGACAAAATTCTAGTTTGCGTACCCCGGGGCTTTTTTTAGGCTAAAAACACCTCTTTTGGAGCTTATTTAACGTTCCTGTCCAAAATATTATTATGTATGTCTTTTTTGTTTTGTTTTATGCTCCATTCACTGTGCACTGATGGCTGACCATCCAGGCTTCTCTTGTTTATATTATAAATTGGCATGTTTAGGGATTTGAGAAAGAAGTGGCAACTAACATACAATATTTCCTATTTGTATATGATAATTTCTATCATTTAAAATTTTGAAAATTTGCCATAATTTTATAAGATTACTACATTTATTTTAGATGTTATATTTTTTTAATTATTCGAGTATATATGTAAAATAACTTTAAATTCATTTTAAAGTTCTTAATTAATTATTGGCTGTTTTTATTTTTTTTTTAAACTTCCTCTTGTTTTTAAATTCAAAACGATCAAATTATATTTTACTTGCAAAAAAATGTTTTTATAAATACTTAATTGATTAATGAAATAGTGGAAATCTGCTTTTAATGTAGAATTTTACAAACCTTGTATAATTGTTGTTAAGACATGCATTGTCTTCATACATGTTTCTAGATTATGATTATATCATAAAAAGGTTGAGATATTTATATTTTCTCATATTCCCTTATACTTGTCTACAGAATAATTAAAAGATGTATGTCTGAAGATATATTTATATAAATATCAATATGGCTTATAATGTAAAACTATTTAAAAAGTTCAGTCTCTATAGGAAACTGTTTTTCATTCTCTTAAGTAGTATTAGAAAATCTTATGTACTGGTCTTTTTTCCATTTCTGTCTGAATGGGAATTTTTCTTACATTTTCTAGCATCATTTATATCAGTAAGTGATGAGTGTACAATAAAAGTGGTTATTAGCAAAGGAGTTTCTTATCATTTCATTATGCTCCTTCCATTCTGCTATAGATGCCATACCCGCCAGAATCATCACTTTTTCCACCATCACTACAACTGTTGCTTTCACCATTACTGTTATTGTGTTGGTTATTGATTAGGTAGTGTGTCCTCTGTACATTGTAAAAATCTCCATGACGTCAATACTGTCACCAACACAACAGTTAGATCAGCAAGTACATCATTTAAAAGCTGTGAGTGTGTTATGTTCCATGCTAAAAGAAATAGAAAATAAAAGCCATAACATAAATATTCCTAAAATATTTCTTTGTTATTTTTATTCTTTAAAATGTACTTTTAAATTACTTTTTAATGCATTAGCCTCAGTTTATTTATGATGGATCAATGGACCAGTTTGTATAAGTGTATAAAAGTATTCCTGAGTTTTCTACACAAGTGATAGTTTCTAAGGTAATGTAATTATTAATTTTGCTCATTCACAGTGTGTGGGTGTAGTTATAATTTGTTATATTCTATATTATATTTGACTGCGCTTGACTACAAATGTATTTATATGTTTGATTATATCAAATGTTTACATGTCACCAATAAATGATTTAGCTATTTGTCTTGAAATTATAAAGATCCATTATGTGATTACTTTAGATATGATTTTCACAAGTTTATTAACAATATGAACTTCTGTATTCTTCCATTTGCCAATCCAAATGAATATATATTTTGAGTATTGTTTGCCAATAACATGATCTGTCATGTTTACAATAGTTGATAATATTGTGAGAAATATTTTGTTGATTCTCTTCAAATGGTCTCAAATAATCCTCTCTTTTAGAGAAATGTTTTTGTAAATTGAATATTTTGATATCTTCCTGAACACTAGAACATCAGAGTTTGATTATAAAAACACTACTTTAAAAAATAAGGTTTCATAAGTAAAAAAGTTTTTGAATGATCATTTTTCATTTTTTTTTTTAAATAAAGATTATTGTTTTTTAGATGAGCTGGTTCTTAACTAATAGTTATATCTGTTGTAAATGTTTATAATTATAAATTGAGTATTCTATTGGAATTGGAATTCTAATTACAACTTTGTAATGTAATCATTTAAAGTATTTTTGAATTAATGATAAGTTATAGTAAATGAAATCAGAACAGTCTACTTGTGTAGATTGAATGAAGAATTACATTGACAGTTTTGTGAAGAATCTTAATGCATTACAGAGGTTTCTGTGTTCAATCACCTCAAGAAAGCCATAGGCTTCATCAACCAATTTTTTTCAAAAATCAAGACAATAATCAAAAAACTCTAAAGACACATAATCCAGCCTTATTTCAAGAGTTATAAAAATGCTTTAATAATAAATATTAGATTATTCAAATTCTTTATAACATGACATTTTGTTTTAAAAAGTTATTTTTGCTGTGCAAAATATAGAATTAAAATAGCTTCAGTTAGTATCTTCAAGATTATTCTCCAAATATATCATAATATGTAAAATAGAAGTTTATTGATTCTTTCTTGTGAATTTATTAGCACAATAAATATCATTAAATTTCAATTCAGATTAAAAACTCTTTATTGTTTTTATTTAAAGGCAAATAGATTTGTTTATTGATTTGTAAGATAGAATGAAGATCCAAAGCTATTTTTTAACCAATAATTAATTCATCAAAAACAACTAATAGCATGAAATATTTTTAATTCTAATTTTGAAATGAATGAGTGAGTCAGTTATCATTATCAGCTCACATTATCATTATCATCTTTTGAATTACAATTAGCAAATATTGAAAACTAAATTATAAAGACTACTATTTCTTAAAGACTAAAATTAAAAAGACTACATTTTCTTAAATCTTATTTATTTTTTTTTAATGTTTTCAATTCATTTATTTGAAAGCTTGAATCAAATTTAATGCCTATGTAAAACTAATAATTACTTTTGCATATGATCAACTGTATGTGTTTGTTATCAGTTTATCAGACATCAAAAGCCATCTAAGAACACATAAGCCAACAAATAAATATAGGAGAAATATTCAGTCTTTAATAAGACTGCTACCACACACACACACACACACACACACACACACACATACACACACACACATATATATATATAA
>JAUZSX010311324.1:0-12247 GCA_034780655.1 Idiosepius hallami | reverse complement strand
CGGGCTTTTTACATTCAGTGTTACCCTTCACCTAGATGAGGATATTATATTTACTTGGTGAACACCAACCCAAGTTTAGCACAAGGCCATTTTTACGTGCTCTTACCCGGGCTTTTTACATTCAGTGTTACCTTCCACCTAGATGAGCTGCTCCCCCGAGTTAACAAGCCCCATCTGCCAGAGGCAGCTAAAGGGGAATGTAATGGTTTTGACTGGGATTTAAACTCACGTAATTCGATTCCAGAGCCAAAGTTTTTGTCAGTGCTCCACCGTTGCTGCCCAATACGCATATATATGTTTATGGAAATGTATATCTTTTATTTTTGGCATTTTTAGAGCTTAATAATGGCATTAAGTAAAAAGGAACCATAAAAATGCGTTAAAATGTTGTTTATTTTTCGGTTGATTTTATATTTTCTGGAATCTATGATTCTCAGGTCGTAGAGGTCAACATTTTAAAGCAGATTTTCCGAGCTTTTTTTTTTCTCATAGGCTGACCAAAAAAAAAAAAGTGTAAATTTTTTGCAGTCTCCTTCTCTTGCTGACACAAGCAGCAAGAAATTCTATCTATGGATTATTCTTCTTACCATTTCTTTAAAAACCAGAGCACACATTTCTTCCAAAGTCACTGGAACTGGGTGAATGCTTTTAAAAATAGCTTTTAAAGTAGCATCAACTAAATAAAGAGGCTTTTCTCAAAAGTAGGATTTGGTCATTATTTACAGTGCCGTACTTAGGGCCCCCGCAGACCCTACAATTGCAGGGGGGCACAAGCTCTGTTGGTGCTGTAAAGCTCCTTGGCTTCAGAGATTTTTAGTAATTCAAAAAATACTAAATTAATTTATTATTATAAATAGCTAAAAAATCAGTATCACACTTGAAATATTATATTTACTTGGTGAGCACTAACCCAAGTTAGGCACAAGGCCATTTTACGTGCTCTTACCCGGGCTTTTTACATTCAGTGGTACCCTTCACCTAGATGAGAGCTCACCCAATTTAACGAGCCCCATCTGCCTGAGGCTGTTAAAGTGAAAGTAATGGTTTTGACTGGAATTTGAACTCTCGTAATACGATTCCAGAACCCTAGCTTTTACCAATGCTCCACCGTCGCTGCCCTAATATATTTACTTGGCGAGCAGCACTAACCCAGTTTGGTACAAGGCCATTTTTAAGATGAATGTAATAGTCTTGACTGGGATTTGAACTCTATCACACTTGAAATATACATCTATCAATCTATTTCTTTCTACCTATATATATTTGTAATGTATATATATATATATGGTCTTTGATTGGACGCTGTGGTACGTTGTGTGGGGAGGGCAAATGACCTTTTTAGAGGAAAGGGGACCGCAAGACGCATTCTGCAACGTGGCCGCAAGGTGGCTTAGCACGGCACTGATCATTTCTTTATATCGATAGTCACCCCATGATCCGTTGGGTCATCTGCTCTCTCCATTTTTAATTCTACATTATTTTTTCTTAGCAGGAGAGGTCAACTTGGGACAGTGGTAAAGCAGTAGAACTCAAGAATCGTAGTTCATGAGTTCGACTGCTGATAGTTCGAATCCCAATCGTTTCGTTTTGTTTACATTTGGGCGTATACCCTTTGAAAAGGTATGAATCTAAAATCCCCTTCATCTATCGATTAAATATTACATAATGTGTTATTCAAAAAAAGTAATTAGGCCACAAGTGAACACGAAGGAATGACCAGTGTTTGAACACACGTACTGCCAATCTAGAATCCAATCGCCTTGTAACTGCCCCAAGTGGCTTTCCCTTCAATTCTCTGCTAATTTATGAAGGCTTTTGTATTTCTATTTAAATTTTTACCTTTATACTTATAAGAAAAAGATCGCCTTGTTTGTATGCGACCCTACATCCTGTATCTTTTTTGAAAATAAAACCACAATAGTTATTAAACCAAAAAAAAGATTTAAAAAATATATATATATTCATTTATAGGGCTCTTCAGAAAAAGAGTCGATAATAGTTATTTACACAAAGAAATGATTCAGACCACTAAAATTTGCATATGTATGACAGTACAACACAGCTTTGCTATATAGTAGGCTTCGATAATTACAATGGAGAAAAAGCATTGGAAATAAATTTAGTATAAAAAAGCATTAACTTTCTTCCTAGAAAATAGGTGTCCTTAATAATCTTAGCAAGACCCCCTGCGCCGAGCAAATCCGGGATATGCTTTTAGTAATTTTTAAATGTGTTTTTTCAATGTGGTTTTGATATTGAAATCTGTTTATTATTATTATTATCATAATTATTGCTGTTGTCGTTATTATTGTTGTTATTATTATTATTATTATTATTATTATTATTTACTTTTATTCTTTTCTCTTTCTAGGTAAGTGTCATTCTCATCTTTTGGTCATGGAAAATGGCGAGTTCTTAAAGTATTACATCAAAAGGTAGTTGTTTTTTTTCAATATAATCAAAAACTCTCCAAATTCGATTCTCAAATTAAGCCACTTAATAAACTACAAGTGGCCCCAGGTTACGAACGAGTTTCCGTTCCTACGTTGGCGACTCGGATGTAACCCTTTAATACGACATTAATCGCTAAATAAAAGTCCGATTCTATTTATTATACTTAATACAGGTGGTCCTTGGTATACGAACGAGTTCCGTTCTTACGCTGGCGACGTAACCCAAATTTCCGCGTATCTCGGAATTAACCCTTTAATATCCCATAAATCACTAAATAAATGTCTGATTCCATTTATTCTACTTAATATTAATTCAATAAAATAAATTAGAAAAAAAATGCAGATCAAAGAACAAAGTTTTTACAAAACGAAAAGTTTATAAGAAAAATTGACTTTTTTTAGAAAGACTGTTTTTTCTTAAAATATGACAAAAAATCAAGCGTCGTAAAGTCGAAAACCATGGAAGTTGAGTCCGTCGTAACCCGAGGGGCCACCTGCATTATGTATGAATTATTACTTATAAGGCAGCCGGACTTGGGAATCGTAGTGTGCGAGTTCGAATCCCTGTCTTTCCATTTGTGTTCATAATTGGACTAATATGTGTGTGTGAGAGAGAGAGAGAGAGAGAAAGAAAGAAAGAAAGAAAGAGTGAATGAGAAATGGTAAGAGTAAGGGTAAGGGTGATAGAGAACCTGGTAGAGAAATATCGATAGATAGATTAATATGAGTAGACTGATATTGATAGATTAATATTGATAAACCTACTTACCGAGCTCGATGAATAGACAGACAGAGAGAGAGAGAAAGAAAGAAAGAAAGGGAGAAGGATTGAGAAGAAAGAGAGAGAGAGAAAGAAAGACAGAAAGAGGGCGGGAGAAAGAAAGAAATAGAGAGAGAGGGGGAAAGAAAGAAAGAGAGAGAGAGGGGGAAAGAAGAAAAAGAGAAGGGAGAGGAATTGAAAAGAAAGAGAGAGAGGGAGAAAGAAAGAAAGAGAGAGGAATTGAAAAGAAAGAGAGAGAGGGAGAAAGAAAGAAAGAGAGAGAGGAGGAAAGAAAGAAAGAAAGAAAGAAAGAAAGGGAGAGGAACGAAGAGAGAGAGAGGGGGGAGATGGACGAAAAGAGAAAGGGAGAGGAACGAAGAGAGAGAGAGGGGGGAGATGGACGAAAAGAGAAAGGGAGAGGAATGAAAAGAGAGAGAGAGAGGAAGAATGCAAGAGAAATAAAAATGGAAAGAAAAAAAAATAACAATTGTAAATTGTCAAATTCCACTTTTGAAATAATTTACTCATTAAAAAAACAAGATTGAAATATTTGTTTTCTTGTAATTGGTTTTCCATTCGGCATTTATTACTTTCTAAAAAGTAGAATAACCTTCAGCAAGAGCAATTAATGTTTCTTCTCTCTCTAATAGAGCATTTATCTTCATATATTAATCTTCTCAATGTGGGACACTAAATTCACCCTTCGTCGATGTAATTACTTGTACACCTCAGGCAGCAACAGACTTATTCAGTCGTTTTTGTAACAAAAGTTAATATAGACATCCAATTTGTTAGAAATAAATCCATAATGTCCATTGGGTGGTTGACGTGGCCCAGTGAATAAGTAATCGGACTTTGGGACCGTAGTAAGCAATTTCGAATACAAGTTGTTTTGTCTGCGTTGACGTGTCAACTAATACTCTAGAGAAAGGTATAAATACTTATCTGATATTGATTAAATAGTGCAACTTGTGTTATTAAAAAAACTGTGTGTATAAAAATGATGTTTATCTAAAGTAATTGTTCTCGGCATTAAAAATGACCTAAAAAGGTTGATATGCCGTTTAACACTAAACAAACAAACATAATGTTCATTAGCTTCAAAAAGTCTTATTTCAAAAGTGAAAATGCCTATATAAGAACTTGTTATTTCTTTGGGAAAATACTTAAAACTTTCAATGTGTTTATCAATTTGAATTTCTAAAAAAAAAGTTTTCTAGGGTTAGTCACCATGCAAAAAAGACGGAAGACAGATGTAAGAGTTCAATTTGTGTATTTTACATTTGGTACAGAAAAGCAGCATCATAAGTTGTCATATTTATCTATCTATCTATCTATCAATCTCAGTCACTCCTATCAATCAATTTTTGTCCCTCTGTCTGTCTATCTGTCTAGTTATCTATCTATTTTCATTAACGTTTCTTTCTACTTTTCTTTCTATTTATCCATCCATTTATATGCTTGTCTATCAATCGTTCTGTCGATCTATCTATCTATCTATCTATCTATATGTCTATCATGGTGGTTAGTTTCCATACAAAAACGACAGAAAACAAATGTAAGAGTTCAACTTGTGTATTTTACATTTGGTACAGAAAAGCAGGATCCTAAGTTTTCCCGGACATTACCACTCTAACCACTCCTGCTGTCGTGCTAATCGTCCTGTTTTATACACACAGTGGAAGAGTCTATTAAAAAGCGGAAGCGTTCACCCACAACAAAAAGCAAATCAAATAATTATCCTAAAAACTGAGGGAATAATTAAGTGATATCTTTCCCACGATTATAAAAACGACTACTCATCCACTGAGCCTCGTCGACTGCCCTCATATTAGATACGGAATATCATCAAACCTAAAGTAAGAATTGATGGCATCCGTTCGTCTCTTGGGACGATGAAAATGCGCCCCGTGTTGGTTCTGCTGCTGGAATAACGGCAGTGGAGTGGCCTCTCCGGGGTGCAAGGCATGGACAAAGTTTTTTGGGGGTTCTACGATTCTGTCCATTTCTCAGTACCCCCCTCTCAGCCTTGCCGGCGAAACTAAAAAGCAGAGTAGAGTAGTATGTTTGGCACCAGGTTGGCTGCAGGAGCTACCGAAACGAGCTGAGTACAGTAAAAAGTACTTCTTAATTTCTTAATCTAACTGTTGGAATATATTTCCATTATGAATTACATGATACAGAAAGTGCAGTGTGCGTGTGTATTTGGACTTGCATGCTGCATATCTGGGCTGCAACTCAATTTTCTGTCTCCATTTAATCTTATCTTTTCTTTCTCTTTTAAAAAACAGTTAATAAAAAAGGAAAAAAAAAACTATTCAAAAAAAGAAAAATATTTTCTCTTTAATTTTAGCTTTTTTTTGCGTGCTGTCTTTCATCAAAGACCTGGAAAAGAAACTTATTCAAAATACTTTGTAAAGATTCCAGTTCTATGTTGAGCTGAAAAGACTGGCTAATCATATAATTTATATTAGGTTGTCCCATAAGTTCGTAAACCAATAAAAGTTTAGCACGCTAAGTAACAAATACTATTCTTCAAAATAAAAACTATAAACTGTTAACATACCTTTGGGGCAACCACTATATATATATATATATATATATATATATATATAGTATGTCGGCAGTTGGACTTCGAAATCGTAGTGCACGAGTTCGACACCCAGTCGTTCCATAATTGGACTAATGCTCTTAGGAAATGTATCAATCAATACATTCCCTGATGCTATAGGTTAAAAAAGCGAACAATGTGTTATCTTTAAAAAAAACTACGCGTGTACACATAAAATGATTGTTTTCGACATTAAATAACCTAAAAAGGTTGATATGCCGTAAAGCAGAAACAAAGTGATAATTTTTGAAAGTTGGCAAATTAAATCAGTGGGAAATTATCTTTTGAGACAATTTTTTAAAAAATATATTTCATTATTTTATTATTTATTTTTTTTTTATCTCGGGTGGTTGATGAGACCCAGTGGATAGGCGATCGGACTTCGGAACCGTAGTATATGGGTTCGAATCCAATTTGTTCTGCCTACATTGACATGTTGACTAATACCCCTGAAAAAGATACGAATCCTCATCTTCCCTCCAGCTAAGGATTAAATAATTCAACTTGTATTATCAGAAAAATTATGTGTGTATAAATATAACGTTTATCGTAAGTAATTATTCACGGCATTAGAATTACGTAAAAAGGTTGATATGTCGTTAAAAACAAACAAATTATTTTGTCACTGGTTAGCCTATTTTTTTTATATTTTAAAAGTATTTTTAAAACCTGTAAGATTTGTTGTCAGTATTCCAAGTAAAAGTAAGATAAATCCAAGATATTAAAGTTTGACAGTAATCCAAAAATAATATTTATTCAAGAATATTAATGTCCAAATTTGTGGATAAAAATCTAGATGGCTTTTAACAGAAAATAAGTAGCAGGGGTAATTATGGCAGTTTGGGTTAAATTTTATTACAGAAAAATGTTATTTGCAGTCTGTTCTCCTATTAACTGGCATTGAAATCTTCTGGTATAAAATGGATTCTTCCAATATGAAGAAACATACACATTACAAGGAAAGAGAAAGAACGAGAAAATTAATCTCAAATATTCTTTTTTTATTTATCTCAAGGCGAGCGAAGCAAGCCTTTTGTTAGTGAGGACTTTCGGTTACGTATGTTCCTTATAGACTCGGAGATGGCTGGGCCTAGCAAGCTCAAACTTAGTGTGCTGATAGAGGGCATGGGAGAGAATGTCCCCGCAAAGGAATTTTTTCAATCTGTCAACATACAAGTTGTCCCAAAAGTTTGTGAAAACATGTAAAAAATAACTAATTTCTATTAAGTTGTCCCAAAAGTTTGTGAAAACATAGAAAAATAACTTATTTTTATTAAGTTGTACCAAAAGATTGTAAAAATCTTGAAAAAATACCTTATCCCAAGGCAAACGAAGCGAGCCTTTTGTTAGTGAGGACTTTTGATTAGATATGTTCCTTATAGACTAGATTATATATTATAATGTTCGGAAAATCTTGTTCGGAAAATATATATATATGCATATCTCGTACATTACTGTCTACTTTCTTAGCGTTCGTTTCTCTGTTTAGTCCATTTGTCTTAGCAGCTCTGCCTAATATGTTTAAACACTTTATCAACATTTTGTGAATTTAGCACTCGCAATGACTGCGAGCCTTGGGGGTATGTCACACCCATTGTTGCTGCTATTGTTGTTGCCGCTCTCGTGAGGCGTGCGACACATCTACTTAATTATTATTATTATTGTGATTTTTGACAACTATCTGTAAAAACATTTGATTTATCTAAAAAGAAAAAAACGATGCTAAATGGGAGGGGAAGGCCTTAAGTTCGAATGGTGAATCCGTTATGGGTCTAAAGGATTTCTGCTCTCATTTTCGTATTACAACGATGTGGTTTCATAATGATTTTTATTCTCATTCTTATATTATGAACGATTTGCTTTTCAGAAGGACTTCTACTCTTCTTTTTCTATTATGAACAATATCTTTTTCATTTTTAATGTACAATTTATTGTTACATTATTACAGCCAACGTATTCTTTCTTTTCTTTTTAGTCATCGAAAGTAAGCATACTGGACTACTTCACCGTGAACTGTTTCATGTCGTGACGAGGACCGAACCAATTCGGCAATTGAAGTCAATGTTTAATAGCTCCCTAGTAAGATCTTTTTTCCCCTATTTATGAAACTTATGGAGAACTGTGTTCGCAATCGTTTATCATTAGACCTGTGTTCATAGACTAGAAAAAATAAAAAAGAATTACTCTAATCTTATATATATAACAGCTTTATTTCCTTTTTGAGGTTGGTAAAGATTATGGTAAGAATTTTCGGTTTTTCTAAAGGAACAATTTATGTAGACATTTCTCGTCTATAAAAGTAATGTAAATGCTGAGTATTATACATTATTTCTACGAATAAAAAAATTAGCAAGAAAAAAAAAATATTCAAATGTATACGATCACCATGATTTCCTGGAAAAGTAAGGAAACCATACGTTTTTTTTTTTGTTTTTTTTTAGAGTTAACGCTCACGCTAAACCCCCATTGCTTCATCGTTGAGAATGAATAAAAGAAAAACGAGACTTACCATTTTTATTTGTAGGATAATTCCAAATTGGATTCATTGAGTCGCTATTATTTTTATTTCTTTTTTTCTTCTTCAAAACCAGACTAAATTTTGGAGACAATCAAGAATTCAGCAACGTTTTCAGAAACCAGCTTCGACCAAAGAACCAATCAAGAAAGATCGGAAAAAAAGAAAACCAAGAATACGTTGACTGTAATAATGTAACAATAAATCTTACATTAAAAAAAACGAAAAAAACATTGTTCATAATAGGAAAAGAAGAGTAGAAGTCCTTCGTAAAAGCAAATCGTTCATGATATAAGAATGAGAGTAAAAATCATTTAGAAACCACATCGTTTATAATACGAAAATGAGAGTAGAAGTCTTTTTGAAAGCACACCAATTGTAGTATGAAGATAAGTAGAAGTCCTTTTGAAAACATGTCGTTCATAATATAAAAATGAGAATAGAAGTCTTTTTGGAAGCACACTGACTGTAATATGAAGATTAAGTAAAAGTTATTTTGAAAACATGTCGTTGATAATATGAATATGAAAGTAGAAATCCTTCTGACTTCTACTCTCATCTTCAGTTTTAACTAACAAACCAATCAAGAAAAAAACTTTTGATTTTTACTCTCATCTTTATATTATTATAGGTGTGATTTTCGGACTTTTGGTATCATTAGAGGTTCAGAAATTTTATATTAAACCTTTCTTAAAACTCTAAACTAAACCCTTTATTTAACCCATAGGGTTAGACTGTCTCGCAAGCTTTATCGGGTATTATAGCAATAAATGTGCTTCAGAGCAGATTAAAGTCATTGAATTCTTCCATGTAGAAAAATCTAACCTTTCAACGTTCACAGGTGCTTGTTGAAAGTTTACAAAGCCGATACAGTTTATCTCAGCACAGTTGAGAGGTGGGTTCGTAGATTTCAGAGTGGTGACAATGAGGCGAATGACAATGTGCACTATGAGCAGGAAAAAAATTCCACATAGATTAACAAAAGATACCCGAAAAGTTGCTGGAAAAAGTATATTGAGAATGTTGGTGACTATGTAGAAAAGTTCATTCTAAAGAACTTAATCCTTTGAACCTCAACTTGGCAAAATTATTAAAGAGTCAATCTGAACCGTTCTATTAGAGAACCATACCAGGCCCAAAATATTGGTGCGACTTCTTTTGCCTTAGGTTGCCCAGGCTGATATATTGGTCTCGAGTGTCCAAAGGCAGAAGGACGTTTATTTCGACTTCTGTCTTTGTAACTCTGCAATTTTTGGAATCAAAATTTAAAAAAAAAAGGATTCCTTATTTTTGGAACGATCCTTTTAGAAAAAAAATCCATCTAATATTGACAGGGGTGTTAATTATTCTAACCAAGGTGTGTCCAACTCAACGCCCGCGGGTTATATCGGCCAGAAAATGTCTTTAATACGCCCGTGGAACTCTTAAGGAAAACGCAAAAAATATTCAGGAAATATTTTAAGAATAAAAATGTGTTAAATTTATGTATTGTTTTTATTCTGTTTTATCCTTTGAACTCTTAAGTACTGAAATATCGGCCAACACAAATGAAAGTCAAAAGAAGACATACCAATATTTTGGTCCTAATATATTCCTCTAAATTAATTATCCTGGAAATTTTGATAAGGTTATGAACGAATAAGTACAAAGTTAAAATGATTTTCGAAAAGTAATTTTTTTAAATCCTTTGAACCCTACGAGGTCGATATATCGGCCCTGACAACTTTAGGCAAAATAAGGCACGCCAATATTTTGGCTTTAACATGTTCCTCTAATATAACGACTCTGAGTGACTACTTGGTAAATTGGATAAATCGGGGTTCAAAAGGTTAAACAGAAAATACTGCACAGATTCAGATTTTGGAAAAAAATTACCTGTGGAGCCTGTTTAACTCTTCGAGTCTTAGAAGGCCGATATATCAGCCCTGGTAACCAAAGCAAAAAGAATACTAGCCAATATTTGGGCCCTAAATATAGTTCTCTAATAAAACAGCTCTGATTGCTAATTTTGCTAAGTCAGGGTCTAAAGTGAAACTTTACTCATTGTTTATAGGTAAATTTTAAAACAATCGGACCGTGTAGCCATAAACAGTCCTCGCCATCTGAAACTACGTAGACCTCTTTTCTAAACGATTTTTCTTTAACCCTTTGAATCTAAAGGGGCCGATATATCGGCCGATAGCGACCTAAGACCAAAAAAGATCAACCGATATTTTGGCACGAATATGGTAATCTTATAGAACGACACCGAATTAATAGTTGGTAATTTTGCGCCGGGTCGGAAAATACCCAGGTTAGTGTCTAGGGGTGCAGTTAAACCTTTGAGTTGATGTACCCTTAGTCTTTGGTCAGACAGGCATCTATACATGCAGTTGGAGACCGTTTGCGAAGTTCAAATTCCCATGAGACTCAACACTGAATCGTGTGTGTTCAGTGGTTGAGCCGGCTAAACCTGCATGGGTTAGTATGCCGATACTCACACAGATATACATGCATCTATACATGCGACTGGGAACCACTTGTGAAGTTCAAATTCTCATGAGATTCCACACTGATCGTGTGTGTTCAGTGGTTGAGCCGGCTAAAACTGCATGACTTAGTATGCTGACACACACACAGACAGACCCGAATACTCTTAAAAATCAACATTTGAAAAGTGAATGTTAAGTTGACCAAGTCATTCACCGTTTCTTTCTGGTCAGACCCTCTGGGGTACCGAAGATGTGCAAGATCTGCTAAGATATGCGAGATTCTTTTCCGATTTGGCCAGAAATTTTGTTGGACCGACAGTGTGTTTCCATTATCCTTCACTTGCACACACCTCCAATCTCTTCTGACCTCCCTCGTCTCTCTCTCACTCTCTGTCTAACCCTAGGCTTTTTTTTATTTCCTCCCTACCCATCCATTCATCCCCTGTAAGTCTTTTAAAGATTTTCCCCCTCTTTTCACCATTTGCACTTTGGTGGGAACGAAAAGCGTGGCGGGTTAGGCCCCGGGGGAAGGAGCGGAGGGTACTGGAAACGATCAATAATGAATTGTGTTCCATCGATCGTCCGTTCTTCTCGTTGGTGGCTCATCGTCTTCTTCAAAATGAAGACAGGAGTTTCTTCCTGCGTTTGTTTTTAATTCTGTTCCTTTTTACCTCCTTTTCTTCCCAACTTTCAATTCATCACACACACTCTCTCTTTCTCTCTCACATGCTCTCTCTTTCTATCTATCTATCTGTCTATCTATCTATCTATCTATGTCACTATTACTTGCCCTATCTCTTTCACTCTTTCTATCCCTCCATCTCTTTTTCTCCACCCTCTCTCTCTCTTTCTTTCACTCTTTTTATCTATCTATCTATCTATCTATCTATCTATCTATCTATCTATGTTACTCTTACTTGCCCTCTCTGTTTCACTCTTTCTATCTCTCCATCTCTTTTTCCTTCACTCTCTCTCTCGCTTTATCTATATATCTATATATTTATCAATCTATCTATCTCACTTTTACTTTCCCTCTCCCTATTTCTCTTTCTATCTCTCTCTTTATCCTCCACTCTCTCTCGTTCCCTCTTTTTGTCTTTCTATCTATCTATTTTTTTTATTCATTCATGAATTAATCTTTTTCTTTTTCTTTTTCATATAAGCCTCCACCCCCCGTTCTTGTCGCACTGTGGTGTCTGTTCTTTTACATTTCCGGCCAATACGTTATCCATTTGAGACTGACAATTCCCCTTTCTAAAATAGTCAAGATTGAAGTAAATAAAAAAAAGGTAAAATAGGAATAAAAAGCCAAAAGCAAACCGCTTCATGAATCAACAGGCCAATACTTTTGCCATTAAGTGCCTCTTCAGTCGTTTCAAGTAAACTAAGCAAGCTGTAAAGTCGATTACATCGCTTTAATCAATCTTCCATATATCT
>JAUZSX010311313.1:0-12247 GCA_034780655.1 Idiosepius hallami | reverse complement strand
GTGTGTATGCTCTTCATCCTATCTTATTTGGATTAATGATGCTTCATAACTGTTTACGTCAGGTACTACTGACATATGAGTGAAGCATAAGATCAGAAATAATCCAGTATTGAGACATCCGTTCATCAAAGGATTAGTGTGACAAACGCTTCTGTAAGAATATTAGCAGTCGATATTCTTTTTTAAGTATATGAAATATATAAATATGTGTTTATGTGTATATGTGTGTGTCTGTATAAAAAATGAAATTAAATTTCGACAATGTAAAAATATACATAAAATGAAAAACAAAACTGATTGGAATAATCTTTATATTAATACGCTATGTTCTCCGTTTGTTATCAGCTCCTGATTGCTAAACATAATCATTTCTGGAATTCTGATTCGCTAACAGAACCTTGCCAGCGAACGAAATCCATTCTTCCTCGCCAAAGTAAAGACCATTTTAAAGAAAAATGGCGACAGATTTATCTTACAGTCCGACATATTACAGAAGAAATTAAAATATATGCATTTGTATAAAATTCTACTGTACATATATAAAAAAAATTATATAAGCTTTCTTTAAAATCAGTGTTTTAATCTAGATCATAGCGGTGGTTTTCATTATAGAGTGTGATATTTTTCTTTAATTGATTTAAGATACTTTTCTAGGTTATTCTAAAATAATACCTATCTGAGAACACTTCCAGACACAAAGTATTATTGTGTAAATCTATTAGAAAAATATGTCCACCCGTTTCGGAGTCCATACACACAAATCCACACACAGGCACACTGATAAGGCTAATTTGTATATAAGTTTACTTTTATAAATGTTTTATAGTGATATGTTTATTTTTTTAGACAATCACCGTAAATCTAAACTTGTGAATTTCACACTTACTACGTTCTTATTCAAATATATGGAATTTTATTAGCATCTTTGTTTAGAGACAACCGCAAGAATTTTATTCATCTATATACAGTTTGCAAAATCACAAGAGATTCGTTATGAAATACTTCAAGCTTCGACAAATACTAACATCTAATGACGTATAAACATCCGGGAATTTAAAGTTGACCTTTCTATCACCACTCCAGTCGCTCGTGTCTCTGGTGATTAAGATGTCTGGTCGAGATTTTAACAATTTCTTCCTTCATCAGTAGAACTGATTTTGTTGCGAGAAACACATGGCAAAACTTTTAAAGTTTCTTTACAGTACCAACAAGAATCCTCTATTGGTTTTGATATTGCCAGATTAACTCCTCTTATCAATTCTAGTCTATTCAACGTTTATCATTATTTGTTTGATGAATTCTTCATTGAAGTATGGAGACAGCTATTCTCATCTTAACACATGCCAGTTTCGATTGCTTCAGTAATAAATGAATTGCTAATTGGTTTTATTATACAAAATTTCAAAACTACGATAATTTAAATCTTTTACTCCTGAGTTAGCCAAACTAATAACTAGTCAAACTAGAGCTTTTCTATTAGAGAACCTGTTTTGTCTTACCTTGGATCTCCAGGGATGATATATCGGCCTTTGAGGACCCAAAGATTTAATATGTGTTATCATTGCTAATCCCTCAAATAATATTCTAATGTAAAGAAATAAGCGAGGGAAAATGGCACGACAAATACCTGCTTTGATTGAAATTGGTTACTTTAATTACAAAATGTATTCAGGCCTGATAGTTCTGGGGAATATGTGTTGACAAATATGAGTTAATAATGCCAAAATAATGAAATCGATTTTGTCACAAGATCTTATTTTTATTCAAATCAACAACCAAGCTAAACAAATGGGGAGAAACAGGTGACATCCCGATTCAGAAATGCAAAAATCAAGTATCTGTAGTAATTTACATAAAATTCAGAAAGTAAAAAAAAAAAAAAAATGCGTGGCCCGGTGTTATTCCCATTCTCCAAGGTGATTGCTATTTTTCCTGAGGTTATTTTGTTACTGTTGATCAAAGTAGATACCAAGACTGTATCCTTCTTTTACTCTTTGAACATCTCTAATAATGTGTCGTAAAATCTAGTTATCATTAATTTCCAAGAAATAGCACACGTAAAGAGTCAAAATCGTTAATTCAATAACAAAGCACAAATAAAAAAAAGGATAAAAGAAATAACAAAGTGATTTATAAGTAAAACGAATAAAATAATGTATGAAAGAAAAGAAAACCTCTAAAAGAAAAGAGAATAAAAAGAAGTATTTACTTCAACGTAACCAAATGAAGACTCCTGATACCACGAAATGACATTTTAATAAAGTTAGCAGACGAATAACTTCATCAATTCTTATTTTCTCTTTGTGCAACTTTCTAATTTTACTTTTGCCAAAGGGATTTCAAAAGAAAGATGTTGTTGCTTGTTTCGAAAATAAAATCAAAAGTTTTTTTTTTAAATGATAAAGAAAAAATAAGAATGCCATTGGCTGCATTATGATACGAGATATACACCCATTTTTAGTTTCTCATTCAACCAAACAAATGTGTAAATTATGCTTACATTTGACAAATAGAAATGTTGCCTTTAGCTATATTTTAAGTGTTCAATATCAGTGATAGCGTCTGAGTAGTTAATCAGCATATACACAATATCAGTTGCATTTGGTTCACTTTTTCGCCAATGCGATCATTAGACCATAAGCAATATATATATGTTACCACAAACATACACAAACACATACACGTATATATATATACATATATATATATATGTGTATGTGTGTGTGTGTGTGTGTGTGTGTGTGTGTGTGTGTGTGTTCGGGATATTTCTATTCATTTTCCCTAATTTATTTCATTTATTGTTATAAAAAACTAATTTATTCTTTGGGTAAGCTGGTGTAGAGAACAAAACATTTCTTCGTCGAAGCACATCCCCCCCCTGTTTATCGTCATAATGTCCCTACTTTTTAAATTATATTGATTTTTGAAAAAGCAGAAAAATATATATTATATTTACTTGACTAAACACCAAACCAAGTTTGGCACAGGGCCGTTTTTACGTGCTCTATATACCTGGGCTTTTTGAATTCAGTGTTACTCTTCACCTAGATGAGATGCTCTCCCGAGTTAACGAGCCCCATCTGCCCGAGGGAGCTAAAGTGAATGTAATGGTTTTGACTGGGTTTTGAACTCGGGTAATACGATTCCAGAGCCCGAGCTTTTACCAATGCTCCACCGTGGCAGAAAAATATACATTCAGTGTTACCTTTCACCTAGATGAGCTGTTCTCCTGAGTTAACGAGCCCCATCTGCTCAAGGCTGCTAAAGTGAAAGTAATGGTTTTTTGACTGGGATTTGAACTCGCGTAATACGATTCAAGAGCCCGAGCTTTTACCAATGGTCCACCGTCGCTGCCCAGGCATGCGTCCGTTTCTAGATACGATGGAAATACGCCCAATGTTGGTTCTGGCGCTGGAACAGCGGCTGTGAAGTGGCCTCCCCAGGGCGCAAGGCCTGAGTAAAGTTTTTTTTTAAAACAATATATCAAACATTAAACAGGTATAAAACAACTATGATGACATTAAACATTAAAGAAAATATTGTTTTAAACTACAATGAAACCAACTAACTTGAATATTTATGCATATCTGAATTTTTTTAGGTTAAGAACGGATAAGGTTAATGAGGACTCAGAATACTACCCTTGATTTCCCCCATATCCGTTAGCATGTGTAATCAAAGAACATAATGAATAAACTGACTGCATATTTTCAGGTAATTTCGAACTATAAAAGTAAGCATCTCGTTAGTGGCTTAGTTAGCCACGAGGAAAACGGACTATTTTCTTAGAAAATGCGTACTTTACTTCATTTCAGTTGTTGTTACTTGTAGTTAACAGTCGCTTCTATCTCAGCTAATGAGCTATCAACGATACTACGCAACCCTATCAAAACATTAAAGTGTTCCTGTTCTTATCACTGATCATTAGGTTATTGTATTTGTTGCCGACCAAAAAAAGATATTATTTTTCAAAGAAACGTTGCGGTTCAAAAGTATTTGTTTTTTTTAAAATAAAGAAAACAAACAAAAGAACAAAAACAAGCAAAAGTCTATGAAACAAGTAAACTAGACAGAGCGAATTAAAACTGTTTTAAGCATTGAATAATCTTATATAATTAATAAGAGTCGATAAGCTGGTTAAATTGATTAATCAACCAATCAATCATTCGATTAAAGTTCAAACCTTAATCAGATGTCTATTTAGAGATCGTTGTCTGTGTATATTTTGCATGATTCATTTATTTCTATTAAGTCAAGTTTTGTAGACAGAACGTTATTACTTTTGAAAACAGAATAAAGAAAAATATAAAAATTACACTTTTCTGAGTTTCTCAAGAAAAAAAAAATAAAACATAATTAATTTTGACTATAAAGGGCCGATATATAGGCTTTGAAAACTTAGGGAAAATGATAATACAATCGTCCCTCCGTGTTTTTTTTTAAATAGAACAGCTCTAATTTTTCGAAATTGTTATTTTTCTAAATCAGATAAAAAGGTTAAGATTAGGTAACTCGGAATATGTAGAAAAAAACCAGAATAGTTGTCTTTCAATGTTTATACGGAAAAAATAAGATAAATTTACAAAATAAATTATTTTATAAGTATTTACACAATAATTGTTTCCTAGAAGAGAAATAAAAAAATAATTATCATTTAAAAATTATAAATCAAATAATACTTAAAACTTTCATATTCTTGCATCAAATATTTTTTAGTTGATCTTTTTTCTCTTTTATTTTATCTTTATACACATACACAGACATACACACATGTATAATAAAATGTTTAATAAGGGCTAAATTATGCTTAAAGGTGTTATTCAGAAAGATTTAAGTAAGAATAACAGCTTTATATTTACTTGGTGAGTATATTTCAAAGATATAAATAAATGCATTTTTTAAACGTACATGAGAGCTATTACATCATTAAGTTACTTGAGAATATTCTAATTTAAGTTAAAATCTAAATGTTAAAGAAAATATGAAAATATAGATTTCTAAATGAATTATTTATAAATATTTATATCTTTGAAATATATCTTTATCCAATGCTGCAATCATGATGTTCAAATTGCTTACGATTGGTTGATCATATTGTGTGTATGAATAACAACGGCCTCTTCTATGGAAACTACATTTTTGTCTATTGTTTGGAAGAAAGAGAAGTTCACCCAAGCTGAAGAAAAACTTTAAGGACACAATATTTTAACTATCCGTGTACCAAAGGAAATTTTTTTTTATTAAGGATAGAAGTAAATGGTGGAAACAGAATCACGAAAGCATTAAATGCTTTAAGAATAGCAATATGCAGTAGAGCACTTACAAACGTTTGATTCGCAAAAGCAAAGAGGGACCAGCTCCGCCTATACAAAGTCGCTGCGTTAACTGTGGATAATTAAAGCAGTCTCTTCCTGCCTTCAAAAGACATTCAGTAAATTTATAAAACCTGTTTTGTACTCTCAATTATTGTAAACAACACACTGAACGGATATGCCTTTATACTGTCAGGAATTTCTTCCTCACAAAATTAAGAACTTGACAGCACGAAGGAAATTAGTTTTGTAAACCTTACCTTAAGATGGATCCTGTGGGCCTTCTTCTTGGTAGATGTTACGAAAACTTTAAGTGCAGTGTTTCGTGACTTGTCTAGTCTGGTAACAAAAGGGACCTGCTTTTCGTAAGCAGTCCGAGTATAAATTGATCCCATTATAAGGAATCAGACAATCCGAAGGGTTATAGATTGGTCTTTTAGAAAGTTCACCGTTAAGGGTCGGTTGAGAAATAATTCTTAGAGTGTGTGAGGGAAACACACTCTTTAATATACATTTACCCTTTTAGGGTTAAAAGGTTCCATTTGAAGAAAGGATGAAAATAGTCAATACTGAATGGACTTCATAAAGCCATTATCGATTCTAGTTTCATCCATGAGGGACGAGACGAATATAAATTATTACCGTTTAAATTACGGTAGAAAAGTTCCATAATTATAATGGAGATAATTAATAACAGTTGGTGATCTTCATAAAGGCATCAACGTAATTAGTTTCGGCCATGAGGGACGAAACAATAAAAGGATTAACCGTTAAAATAACGGTCTCTGGGGGAAAAAAAGTACCCCAGTCGTGTCATAATAAGACACTAAAAAAATGCATCTTCACTGCTTGCCGGACGCTGGAAAAAAGGGCGATTAGTTTTAAAAAGTGCGGGAAATTTGTCACGTGATTTTAACATCCGGGTCCCTAATGAATCCTCCAATCAGAAGGGCTGAAACAAATTGTTCAAGGAACCAACATTGAAAGGTTTACACAAATTTCCAACAACAGAAAATGAACAAAAGCAAAGGCATTACCTTAAAAGTTGAAACAGCTTTATTTAGGAAACATCGGATTGCAAAAACGCCATTTTTTGCTGTTCACGACTGAACACAAATATAAATTTGTATCTTAGGATACCAGATATAAAGTTCTTCAAAGATAATTAGTTGCTGGTTGAACCAAGTTGCTGATATTCTCTTCTCAGAGCAGGAATTAAAAGTTCGTAGATGAACAAGCAACAAAAATATATGCTCCAAAAATTTGTCAGAGTGAGATAATTTGCCAACCATAATTTTCAGAAGATATTGATTCCTCAGGAATATTAAGAATATCTGCAAATAGAAAATTGTGTTCTCCTCAAGAAACTTTTTGTCTTCGTGGTTGTTATTCTATTTTTTAGACAAATGTCTATGAATTTTCATAGTCATTTAAAGTCCAAAGACCCAACATTAATTGAATCCTTGTAGGGTTCATGCTTTCCTCTTGGAAACATTAATAGCAGCAATTACTGCCTAAATCAAGTAACGGTCTTAACCGTTTAAACTTGACGAGAACATTTAAATTGCTTGTTTTCTGTTTGGTTTCTCAGTATGCAACTGAATAAAAATATATGAAAAGCCTGCAAATACTTTATTAAATGGGTGTTACAAAATGAAAGGGTTAGTAACATAACAGAATACAACAAGTATTAAGCAATCAGGAATCTCAGTGCATTTGTATAATTTCTGACAGTATTTTTTGATCTTGTTGAAATTAAGAGGAGCAGACTAAAACGTTTAAGTGGTTTAAAACGTACATTTCATTCATGAATAAAAACAGTCCTACTTTCATTTTACTAATAGAAACTAAAATTTTCCTTAATCAACATCAACATGCATCACCTTCATTAAGGTTTATTTTCTGCACCAATTCGACTTACCAGAACAAGTTGTGTACACACGTTATGTATTTCGGCCCTTTTTCAACATTTTTTGCGTTTTCCACTTTTTCCCCCATTTTCGGTATTTGCTTTTTATTAATATCAAACAAACTTCAGATGTAAGTTCTATACATAACCTTATTGTTGGTCATGATGATGAAACATACGATTTAAAACTCACTTTTATTTAAAACTCTCATTTATTCATTTACAAGTGCTTTCAACCAGTTTAACAAAAATTTCACACAAAGATGCTATAGACTTATCTCTGCCAATTACAAAAAAAATTTCAATTTTTTTGTCTTGAAACGATGAATCTAATGAAAAACATTGAAAGATACCAAAAAAATTGAAACTGTTAAAAAAGATTTTTTCAGAAAAATATGTATTTGATTATTCAATATTCATTTGTTTATTTTACGATTCACAAAATATTTACTTAAAGATATTTAACTGGTAAAATTTTTCATGTAAGTCAAATTCATCATCACTCACTAGATTGTTACATTTGCATAATAGACAAGAAGGTTGCTTCACTTTATAATCAGACATTGCTTATAGAAACCCAGGCAAAACTGGGTTACTCTGCTAGTATATCTTTAAAAATAAATTTAAAATTTACTTTTAAGTTTCTAAACTTACCAAATAACATTAGAGAATGCTTCAAAAAATGAAAATAAATATTTGTTTTTTTGTTTTTTTTCAAACTACATTTGACATTGTTTTCATTTTAAATCGCCAATTAGAGATATTCTTATTGCGTGCAATAATTAGTGGTTATCAGAAAATCTTTAGTTATACATCCAGTTACATTAAAATTTAAAATAAACAGTTCCAGGCTGCTATACTTTTAGCTAATTAAAAATTGTTTGTAAGTTAAAATCCTAGATGGTGGCTGCCTCCCCAAATATTGGACTTTAAAAAAAAATTATAATTATTCTAAATAATTGGAAAACCTGGTACTTATTGTAACATTTTTTGCATATTCTTATAGCCAATTATTGTAAATATTATTTTGACATATTAAATATATGAACAAACAAAACAAATTCCGAGATGGGGGAGGGTAACTACCATGGAATTTCCAGTATTTTTCTCTAATAAATATTTTTCTGCTTGACTAAAATAAATAAAGATGTTCAATCTAGCAACAAGTATACTATCATTATTTTGAAGCCTAAATTTTTTTTTTTTTTTTCCAGTTCCATTCGATGAGGATGATAAAGACAAGTCTGTTTGGTTTTTGGACCATGACTACCTCGAAAATATGTATGGGATGTTCAAAAAAGTCAATGGTAAATATATATTTGTATTAATTTTCCCTGTGAACACTGTTCACAGCTCTTCCACCACAGATCCTGACTGTATAATCATGTATCCCATAAGCTCTCACCCCACTGACAACAGGACCTAATACTTTGATATAAGTGTAAACCACAGCCGATAATAATTTAAACATCTTTTTAAAATTTTGTTTAATCACTCAAAATAGAATTTTTCTTGAAATAAAAAGATTCTGATTTCATTGAAAAATGATGAATGCCAAACTTGGTTCTCTGAAGCAAATCGGCAAGGTAAAGCTTGACAAAAATAATTTCTTTTTTCACCTTCACAATTTGGGAGTTTTATTGCTTGAAAAGTTGTTGACTTGATTAACTAATAATATTTCTTTCTGAAACACAGAAAAAATTCAGTCTGGCTCAAAAAAAATTAATATATTCTTGTACTAATGATTTTTTTTCTCTTTTAATTAATTTTAAAATTAGCATTTTAATTATTTAGACTTAAAACCTTCTACAATAGATTACTTGATAGAATTTATATATATGTCTAGAAAGACATTTTTTCAAACGATCATAACTTTATTTAAGTTATTAATGTCTGTTCTATTTTATTTTTTTTTTTATTAAACTAGGTTTTGTTTTATTTTTGTATGGAATTTCTGAAAGGTTTCTTGCTTTTTTGCAGCCCGTGAAAAAGTTGTTGGCTGGTACCACACTGGCCCAAAGTTGCATCAAAATGATGTAGCTATAAATGAACTTATGAGAAAATACTGTCCAAACTCCGTGAGTTCATGAGTTTTTTTTTAAATCTAATTGTAATTTATTAAAAATTTTCCTTCCTATATCCGAGAAATGTTATTGCAACAGGGATTCAACATTTCTAGATATTTCTGGCTACTCAACAAAAACTACTGTTTTTTTATTTATTAGTTTAAAAATAATTAAACTGTTTAAGGTGTTAGTAATACTTTTTATTAGAATGTCATAATTAAATTATAATTTAATTATGACATTCAAATAAAAAGAGAATGAGCAGATTAATGTATGCAATGAAAAAATTAATAATTGACTTTTTGTGATTCTATATTTGAAAATCTAAACCTTCATTTTGCCTCACTTGTGGCTGCTAAGAAAATCCTAACCACATAAATAGGTCAGTATCACCATTTTTTGACGTTTGATTCTCATCATATCAATCCACTAGAACCTTAAAACTGTTAACCACCTTGAAAGATAAACAATTTTTCTTCTAAATATAGAAACACAAACTTTTCATCAGAAAATTTTCACAAATATAGGTTAAAAACTAAACTAAATGAATCATAATCATTTGACTATGCAGCTATAAAAGCTGAAAATAACTATATGAGATTCATTTTTTAATAATATACATACATATGAAAAAATTAAAATTGGTTCTTTAATTGATATTTAGAAATTTTTAAGCTGTGTTTACTTTGGCAGATGTTTTTGGATCTAGGTGCAAATTTTAACTTAAAAATCTTTTCATACCGTATTTATCACTTCAGAAATCATTCTCCACCAAAAAATCATCTAGGAATTTGTCTGTGATATGGTGATTTCTCTCTGATAAAGGGTTTCATTTTTTTTCTATTGCACCACAACACAACTGTGATCGTTTCTTTACTATTTTGTCCACTCCTATTTACTTCACCTTTAACTGTCATAGATTAGTTGGGTAAAGCCTGCATTAAAAATGTTATTGGGTGCCTACCATTAACATATGGATGGCTAATATTTAGTCCAGTCATCTCCAATGCGCTTCACCCTCATCACTAATCTCGTTGAAGATTATTGCCAATTATGTATTATTTCTTTTTAAAAACTCTTCTATCCAGTCATCACTGGCTTTAAATTGACACCTAACTTGTTTTGCCCCAACTCAACTGGCTTTTTCTTGTACAAGCTTACCTGTAAATGGTATGTTCCTGTATCTCACTTCACAGGCTGTTTCTTAGATTGTGTACAAATCCTCATTTCCTGTCTTCCAGGCTTTATGTTTTGTTTTTCTAAGATTGCCTTTACTGGCAATCTTTGTTTGAACACAATGTTTGTCTTTTATTTGCACATTTATTTTTCTCTTAATTCTTCCATTCACAATTTTTAAACACCAGACGTTGTCTTACATGAAGACTTTTGGAATTTGCATCTAAACTAATCTCAGGGATTCAATCTTTATAAAAAAAAGTAATTTCCTAATAATACTGGGAGAAATTATCTTAGTAAAATGAATATTTCAATGACTTAAAAGTGTAGCAAAAAATTGTATTGGGAAATTTTTTTGCTTTGTTCAAAAATTATCTGGGAACATATGTTTTTAAAGATAATTCTATTTATATGTACCCATAGAAATTAATTTTCTTAATCTGTTTCTCTTAAATATCAAGTGTTTAAAATTCTTAAGGATATCTGATGTGGAATATAAAGCCATTTTGGTTAGACAAAAGTAGTCCTTATTAGGGAGGTATTATAAAAAGTAAAAACCTTTTATAAAAGGAAAGGAAATAAATTGATCCAACTGTGAATATCAGATAGTAATGCAGTCTAATAAAAAATATATATTTCAGTAATAGCAGTGGTGATAATATTAATAATAATAATAATCCAAATTCATGTGGAGAGAGTTATATTTCTTCTGCAAGAAAGTCAAATAATGACTAAAGATCCTGGATATATAATAAAGTTTATATCCATTTTTCTTAGTGATTCATTTATTTTCTACACCCTTAGATATAAATAAAATCATCCGAATCTCAGCAATCATATTCGTAGTCATTAGATCAAAAATATTATAACATTTGACAATTTCAGAAAGTTATAAATATTTGGAAGCTTGTACAACTTTTTCTCATATTTTGAAATTATGCCTAGAAAGTGAAAAAGTATTGAATCTATTATGTAGAATAGCATAATAGCGTTACTTTGACTAAAAATGAATTTAAAAAAAATAGAGTATCTTTTTATTGTTCTAGTTTTTAAAAATATACTAATTTTTTTTTTTATTGGCTCATAATTTACAATTAGAACATATTTTAACATTTTCCTTTGTTTGGCTGATGTTTTTATTTTAGGTATTGGTAGTTATTGATGCAAAACCTAAAGATCTTGGTTTACCCACTGAAGCATACATTGCTGTTGAAGAAGTACATGATGTAAGAATATTTAACAACTTGCTTTTTCCTTGCTTTTCTTTTCTTATTTTTCAATATATTATCCCAGCACTGTCCAAGACTTCCCATCCAATGATTTTGCTTCTGTATTTCCTCAGCATAAAAATCTTTGGACTCATGTCTCAGTCAGTAACTCACAACACTTTTAACTTTGTCACAGTAGTGAAATTACTATATTTATTTGTGATTAAATTAAATTATTATATTTATTTATTGTTAAATTAAGTTACTATATTTATTCGTAATTACAATAAATTAGATTAAATTCTTGTTTATATTTAATAATCAAGGTAGATAACTTTCTTCTTAAATTAGAAAATATTTTTTGTTTGTTTCTATTAACAAATTGGAAAACTTTTACTTTAAATAAATAAACAAGCGTACATTCTAGAACAGGGGTGGTCAACTTCTCCAGTCGGTGGGCCAGATTTAGGAAAATGAAGTTATTGGTGGGCCGGATTAGTACATGAATAATATTCAATATCTTAATCACATTTTATTCACTAAAAGTGTCTAATGCAAGAAATGAAGTAATAAATC
>JAUZSX010311302.1:0-12248 GCA_034780655.1 Idiosepius hallami | reverse complement strand
TTTTAATTTTTTTTTAAAAAAAAAAAAAAAAAAAAAAAAAAAACTTAAACTAATAAATTCTTCATTTTTTGGAACAGTCCAAATTGTGAGTAAGGCGGCGAGGAGGAGCAATGGTAAAAAGCTCAGACTATGGAATCATATTACAAGTGTTCAAATCCTAATTAAAAACCATTGCATGTACCTTTATCTGCCTTAGGCAGATGGGGCTCATTAACTCGGGAGAGTAGCTCATCTAGGTGAAAGGCAAAACTGATTTCAAAGGTCCTTCAGGTTGGGGCTTGAGCATAGGGCTAGCGACTCTTTCTCGTAAAAACAAGTATGCTATGGAAAAAGCAAATACGAATTTGCTGCCCAACTCACCACTGGGTGTAATGGTTAATGAAATTGTGAGTATCAGTTATTGTCAGTTCAGGTAATTCACGAGTCCTTTTTATCTTCCTACTTGCGGTTATTTAAAACCAGCGTTTTTCTCACTTACCTGTTAAAATATGGACATTTTATTGTATTGTAAAGTAGTGGTGTACGTAGTAATTTTTTTGATGATATGTATGACTAAAGCTTTAGAGCTAAATCAGCATTTACAATCAGCTGATGATGCACTCTTCGACACGTAAATCCTAAAGGGCTTATATAAACAAGCCCTGAGAACAACAAAACAGAGATTCTCCGGCTGGGATCGACAGTGGTCGCCAAGAACTGTCAAAACACGACATACAAGGGAAAATCTCTCTCTCTCTCTCTCTCTCTCTCTCTCAGAAGAACTACTGTGTGTTGCTGTCGGTGTGCATTTTCCAAGTGAAATAAAGACGACTAATTTTCTTTAAATTCTTGTCGCTGGTTTTCTTTTATTTAATGTTTGTCTGTGACTAAACACAACGTAAAGATTAGGGGTCCTGAAATCAACCCATAAGAGGTACATACCTTTTAGTATATCTACTGATAAATAATCAGCAGCAGCATAGAGTTCCGAGAATGTCAATACATCAATCAAATGACGAATTCGAGGGTTTTGCGTGCTCCAATCTTCAAGCAACAGAACCGTCGGACCTCTTCTATTCACATAGCTCTTATTTTGTAAGTTTCTGAAACACAATAATATATTAAAGGCAGTTGTTAAAAATATGAATAGTTTGTTTTGTGTTTAATGGCATATCAACCTTTTTAGGCAGTGACGGTGGAGCATTGGTAAAAGCTCGGACTCATATTACGCAAGTTCAAATCCCAGTCAAAAACCATTGCATTCACTGTAGCTGCCTCGGGCAGATTGGGCTCGTTAACTCGGGAGAGCAGCTCATCTAGGTGAAGGGTAACACCAAATGTAAAAAGCCCAGGTAAGAGCATGTAAAAATGGCCTTGTGCCAAACTTTGGTTGTTGCTCACCAAGTAATTATAAATAATATGAAGGATTTCATCAGTTATTACAGCAGTGTCTTTGGCAATCAAAATAAAATTTAAAAGTTAGGATAGAAGAAAAACTACAAGAGAAAAGATATTAAAACTAAGTGTCAGTGACATTTCAAACAGTTGCCTTTCTTCTGCTAGAATCAGAAGTGAATATTGGTAGAGTTGAGGATAAACAACAGAATTTCTTAGAAATAAGTTTTAATTTATATGAATTCTTAGTCTAAACACAGGTGCAAATATTTAGTAATCCCCTAAAGGAGGTAATAATTATTGGGTGCATTTTGCCTCCATTAACTTCTTTATTAAATAACTAAAACTAATTTATTTTTGCTAAAAGCTTTAACAAACATGTCAGAACAGTCAAGCACTTTCACTAAGTCTTCAAACAGCTTTTTCATTCCCTTTCCTTGAAGTGACTTCTTTTCTGAAAATCTGACTTGGGGAGATGTTATTATGCAACAAATTCACAAAAGGGAAATAGTAGCATTGGAAGAGAGTATTAAAGACAACGCAAAGGAGGAATTAAAAAAGACAGACAATAGGCAAAATTTGTCAGCTCAAAATTCTCTTCTATTCTTCTTAGGATTTTTGTCATGTTGACCCCTTTTATTATATTTACTTGTTGAGCACCATCCCAAGTTTGGCACAAGGCCATTTTTACATGCTTATAACCGGGCTTTTTATATTCGGTGTTACCCTTCATCTAGATGAGCTGCTCTCCCGAGTTAACAGGCTCCATCTGCCCGAGGCAGATAAAGGTTAATGTAATGGTACAATTTTTTCTGAGTTTCAGAAATTCTTTTTCGAGAGAATTTCTTATTTTTTAAGAGTTAATTTTAGATAACTAATTAATATATCACATAAAAACACTAAATATCACATTAAAAGATGGCTCTGTTGACGTTTGGCTTCGATGAAGCAGCGATTAGTTTTTATAAAAATAAAGACGAGGTGGGAGGAGTGACATGACGTAAAGAAGGAGGAAAGAGGTAAGTATTTAAATAAATGAAGGGAAAGAAGGGGAGGATGCTATTACAGAGAGAGGGGCAATTCAATTCAAACAAATGAAATCAAAATTTGAAAAAAATTTGGGGATATTTATAACATCATCACAAGTATTTATGAACAAAATATATTAGGAAAATAGTAAAAAAAATTTCTGAAGGAATTGAAAAATAATTTTTCTGAAGGAATTGAACAAAGACAATAGAAAGCCAGAAAAAAATGTAAATAAATTAAAACAAAAACAATTATTTAGTTTTGATAGGATAAAAGTTTGAATGACGAACAAATAAAGAAGGGGAGGATGATATTATAGAGAGAGGGGGAAGAAAAGGATTGTTGGTAAAGTTTTTAAATAAAAATAAAGACGAGGTGGGAGGAGTGAAATGACTTGAAGAGGGAGGAAAGAGGTAAATGTTTATATAAATCGAGGGGAAGAAGGGGAGGATGCTATTACAGAGAGAGGGGGAATTTCAAGTCGGAATGAAAAGAAATCTGAAAAACCGCCTGGGAACTTAATTCTAATTAGAAATGTATCAAAAATAAAATAAATAAATTTATATATCATTCGAATTGTGAGTTCACAACAAATTTGAAAATGTCATTTTTACTGAGAAACATTTAAAACCTGAAAAGTTAATTGAAGTCAAAGTTTGTAAAAGTGTCTAAAAATCGCCCTTACAGATAAGTAGTCTACACAAGAAACTTGCTTAACAGACTACAAAACATTTTGTAGTCTTGCAGTTTCTTGCTCGACTAATTAGACGTTTATGTAGATACCTTGATATGAAAACTTTAAATTATATAAACGATTTTTGCTTATATAGAAGTATATATTGGTTAAGATTTTACTTAGACTTATGTATCAGAAAAATATAAATTATAGATCAAATTTGGATTGATCATAAATAAATATGGTTGTACATAAGTGTTAAAAATTTAGATATCGTAATCTTAATTATGGACTTTTAGCAATTATTTTATGCCATAGGCATCTCTTTGGGATGATCTATCAAAGTTTGTTGGAAATATTCTTTTTTAAAAATTAAGAAATCAGTGATTGAAAATAAAATACAGAAAAAAGCTTGTTAAACTTCTCTCAAAGATATTCTTTACATTATTATGATTGATCAACTCTAGTTTGAGCAATGGAACATGTTCTGAAGTTGAATGTATCAAAATTTAATTTTAGAAACTTCCTTTTAGAAACTTAGTTATAACTAAAATTTAAAATTATAAAAAGTAATAAATTATATTTTCGAAATATAAATGGAAACTAGATTTTATTTACAAGCTTTGAATTAATTTCTAAGATTGAATTGGATCACACACCCAAATTTACTATTTCTCATGCTACAACTGTAGTTTATAAAAATAATTTATTTTATTTTGCTTCAATTATTCTAAATATTCTCATCCACTCCTGTTCAATAAACAGCCTTTGAAAAAAAATGCTTTTATGTTTGTTTGGTTAAATTTAGGAATATTCAAGGAACTTGGATCTAAATCATTAATTTAATCCAATTTAATTAATGTAAATTTCTTATTTCAACAACCATGACTAAGTGCAAGTCTTATGTTACTGGTATGTTTGAATAGTAAGAGGAAAGAGGAGACAAGGCGGGCTTAGTAAAATAAAATATATATTAAATGAAAGAATACAGAATGATGAAATAGCTGAGTGGAAACTCCTCTCAAGTGATGGGACAATTGTGGTGTTACAATCTTTCTCCTGTGTAAGAATCCTAATAATCATACACTATTAATATCATATTATATTTACTTGGTGAGCACCAAGCCAAGTTTGGCACAAGGCCATTTTTACATGCTCTTACCCAGGCTTTTTACATTCCGTGTTACCCTTCACCTAGATGAGCAATAAATGATATTATATTTACTTGGTGAGCACCAACCTGAGTTTGGCACAAAGCCATTTTTACATGCTCTTACCCAGGCTTTTTACATGCAGTGTTACCCTTCACCTAGATGAGCAATAAATGATATTATATTTACTTGGTGAGCACCAACCAAAGTTTGGCACAAGGCCATTTTTACATGCTCTTACCCAGGATTTTTACATTTGGTGTTACCCTTCACCTAGATGAGCTGCTCCCCAGAGTTAACGAGCCCCATCTACCCGAGGCAGCTAAAGGTGAATGTAATGGTTTTGACTGGGATTTGAACTCACGTAATATGATCTTAGAGCCCAAGCTTCTACCAATGCTCCACGATCGCTGCCAGTGTTACTTTGATATGCCATGCAAATGGAAGCAACTTAGAGCAATAAAATATTTTCCTATAAAGTGTATCACAAAAGGACTAAGCACAGCTCTGGATGAATATCTAATAATTATTCCAATGCTTAACACTTGTCCCAACTTCTTATTGAAACTTCCCATCCTACTCTGCATTTTCAGTTTTTAAAACATATGTCTGTCTTATGATTCATGACAGCTGAAAAACAGTTGAATGAACATTGCATATTTTGCTTTTCATTATTCTATTTTTAGAATAACATTAAAAAAAAAACAATTCATTTTTTTTTCGTTTTTTTTTTAACCAGTGCATAAATCTCATCAAATAGATTTCCCTGTATGCATTCACAAATATTGAAATTCAAAAGATATGAATGTTACCAGCATGCCCATGCTGTCAAAAATGACGGCTTAAAGATATTATATAAATGATTAAAAAAAAGTCCTGGTAAATTTGTTATAAAGAATGAAGTAGCGATAATAAATACAAATAATAATATTTGAATGGCCTAAAAATAAAAAAAAACTAATATCTTCAGTGTGTAACATGATACATAAAAAAACATTAATACATATTTGTCATTATCATAAACAAAATAGATTATGAAAAGGTTTGAAGCTTGTCAACTCATGAATTTTATATTCAATAATTTTAAATCTATATACTTTTAAAAATCAGATTGTTGTGTTTGTATAAGATCCTACATCTTGTAGCTCTTTAGAAACTGAAACCACAAATGTAAAAAAAACATCAAGAAAAAGGAATTACACAATAGTTATTTATAAAAAAAATATTCAACCATTAAAATTTGTATATTTGTGATACTTTCTGTATAATAGGTTTTTTAAACTACATTAGAAAAGGTTTTTAAAGAAGAAAGCATTAGAAATAAATTTAGTAGATGAAAGCATTAAAAATGAATTTACTAGATGAAAGCATTAGAAATGAATTTAGTAGATGAAAGTATTAGAAATGAATTTAGTAGAGAAAAGCATCGGAAATTGATTTAGTAGAGAAAAGCATTGGAAATGAATTAGTATAAAAAATCACTTCTTGATTTCATATATAAAAGGCTTCCTTAATTATTTTAGTAAAACTGTAGTTATTGATTGAAAATGTCTATTACAATAAATTGAACCAATGACTACTTGAATCTGATTTTACATATTTACTTTTTTTTTTTTTTGAGGGAGGAGTTACTAACTTTTATTTGAAGAAAAAATTTCTCCATTAGGATTGCTTTGATCATTACATAACAAATATATTTTTGATCTCTTCAAATGAATTGCCAAAAGAAAATCTTTTAAGCAATGCTATTATATTGCAGCAACAAATTGCAAAGGTTAATATACAGCCATAAGTAGGCTGTCATTAAATGACTAGGTCTGCATTTTATCACCATAATTGGCACAGGCTTTATTCTTTACTGCCAAGTAATCTCTCCTTGGGGTTAAATTGACCTTAAGTCTACCTAATTCATATTTTGGACTGTTCTCATCATTGTTATCTTCACAATTCTTGAAATGAGGCTTGATAATTTGTACATCTATTTTAGGACTGCTGTCCTCATCCTTATTATTGTAACCTTGAAAACCATTGAGATGAGACTTAATTTGTACATCTATTTTATGACTGTTGCCCTCATCCTTATCATTGTTACCTTGAAAACTATTGAGATTAGGTTGGATAATTTGTACATCTAATTTTCAGTTTGTTGTCCTCATCCTTATTATTGTTACCTGGAAAACCATTGAGATGAGACTTAATAATTTTTAGATCTATCTTTTATTTATTTATTTTTCTATTTCAAACTATCAGAATTTGTTTTCCATTTTTCCTAATATATTTATATCTATAAAATAAAAACAGCCTGATTATTTTAAGAAATTAAAATGGATATTTTTCCTTTGTTTGTAGGATTAAGATTCTACATAAAAACTTAAGATTGCATACTACATTTTAGGACATGCTATTTAAATTTGATTTTCCTTTTTTTTTTCCTTACTGATTCATTCAACCTGTTTTGTTTATTTCTTTTTATTACTCATTTCATTTTGTTTTGGCTTGTTTTGCTTTTATTCTTTAAGTTTTTCAAACAGGTTTTTAAGAGTGATTTTTTATGGCAGTGTGAGTTGTTGATTTTCTCTTGTTATAAAGATAGAAATACAAAATACTAGTTTGTGGTTATTTATCTGTTAACCTACTTTTTAATCTCTCGTTAGTATATATATATATATATATATATATATATATATACATATATATATATACATACATACTGACTGACACACACTTTTTAATAATGTTTTATTACTACAAATTATTTTTAAAGAACGACTGACATTAATCTGAAATATAAAACTGAAATGATATTGATATTTAAAAAAGGAACATTTTTTAATTTTGTATATATATATATATATATATATTTAGAAAGTATGTGGGGTTTCTGAACATGTTATATATGTGTGTGTGTAAATGTATACATATACTTATATATCAGTTGATGGCTTTTTTACTAATCCATTTTCTTTTTTAATTACTCAAATTTAAACCAATTACAAATTACTTTTATTATTTATATTTTCTGATGATTGTATTTACAATTAAACATAGACTCTTCCTATCTGTCCCTCACCCCTCTAGTTGGCAAAGGGCACTAATTTTAATTTTTTACCCTAATTCCCTTCCAGAAAAATTTCAAAAACACATTTTTTCTTCCAATCTCTTTTTCTAGAAGAGGAATCAAATTTGGTTTTAGAAAAATCTTCCCCCAAAATCCTTGCCCTAAAAATTTGGTTTTAGAAAAAACTTCCCCCAAAATACTTGCCCTAAAAATTTGGTTTCCATTAAAAAAAGGGTTTTTTCAAAGAAATCTAAAATTGTTTTTTTTTCTTATTTTATTCCTCAAATGAATTCCACTTTCTCTTTTTTTATCGCAATTTATTTCCAAAATGTCTTTTTTTTTTTAAATATACAAGATTAAAAAGCAACAGATAATTAATTGCCTGAAGTAAGGCTAGCCTTTTTGTATTTTTGTGATAAAAAAGATGAATAATGAAAGAAAGTATTTATTTCAGTTACCTCCCTTGTATTTTATTTCAAGATAAAATAACTTAAATTTTTTAAATGACTTTCATATAAAAAAACTATTCTTTCGTTGAGAAGTGAAAAGTTAAAATCGAGAATTTCAAGATGAAATTAGAATAGAAAACTTTAAAAAAAATTCAAATGAAGATTTATTTATTAAATTGTGTTTCAAGAAGTGAATGACAATTTTATACTCTTTTATTTTATTTATTGATGTTTATTTGATAAAATGCATTACAAGCATTAAAATTAGATAATAACGGTCTTAATGATTTTTAGTGGGGACACACACCTATATATTATATTTACTTGGTGAGCACCAACCAAGTTTGGCACAAGGCCATTTTACGTGCTCATATCGGGGCTTTTTATATTCGGTGTTACCCTTCACCTAGATGAGATGCTCTCCCAAATTAACGATCCCCATCTGCCCGAGGCAGCTAAAGGTGAATGTAATGGTTTTGACTGAGATTTGAACTCGCGTAATACGATTTCATAGCTTGAGCTTTTACCAATGCTCCACTGTCGCTGCCCATCACACACATATATATATATATATATGTGTGTGTGTGTGTATGTGTTTTTATAGAGTGACTGCCACTTCTACAGAAGAAGGCCAATCCTCGTAACATAACGGAAATGTAATGGCTGTCTGTACAGTTAATTACCGTGTTGTACGACTCTCTTGGTTGTCCATCATCAATTGATAATGACCATCTCTTCCTGTGAGTTCACTGGTGCATGAACAATCCAATCCTGGACCCACAGGCACAACTACAGAGAGGCCATATGAAGGAGATGCTTTTTGTGAGGGCAGGGTTGGCCTGCCAATCATACTTCTGCACAACACCGAAAAAAACACTACTATGCATCTAACCTGAGAGACCTTTTCAACAAAACAGACCCTAATGAAATTCTATCCTTCTTAAAAAAAATAAAACTGCTTGATAAAATATAAATAAACCCAACCATATACCTTCCAAAAACAAAAAAACATAGCTGAAATTCACATTTAATAAAAAAAAAAATAAGAGAAACTACAACAATTGTCTTAAATCATAAATAAAAAAATAAAAATAAAATAAATAGAATCAAGATTTTCTCTGAAACCTATGTGACCTTAAATAACCATAAAAGGTTGATAGGTCATTAAACCCAAGCAAATCAAACCAAAATCTTTACTGTATGGTCCCTTGTTATCTTATGCTTGTATGACACGACACACTCTCTTTTTATTTTGCCTTTAAAAAACAAGATGACTGATTGGCAAATTAAAATTATTATTTTGATAAAATTAAATATTGAAAGCCAACTCACAATCATTCAAAAAGAACATTGTTTTTCTAAGAGCATCATCATCATCATCATCATGATTGTTCCTCATCCTGCAGCCACCCCATTGTTCCCTTTTTGTTCTTTTTATCTTTGAGATTTTTTAATTCAGATGGGACTCAGCAACAATCAAGGAAAGAATCGCATGCACGGACAAACACACATAGACAGACAGACAGACAGATAGACGGACAAATGCTCCAGCACTATTTGGTGGTGGTGGTGGTGATTGTGGTACAGGTGGTGGTTGTCTTTCAGGAGAAGTCCATTAAAACAATGAATCTTTTGAAAAAAAAAAAAGAAAGCATTGAATTGGATGCACAAATCCTAATCCAACTCCCCTCTCCCTCCCCTTAAAATTAGAATTGCCCCCCTCTTTTTCTTGCTCACTGACACTTTCTTTCTTTCTTTCTTTCATTCTTTTCATCTTGTTTGGTCTTGTCATGTCTTGTCCTGTCTTAACTCATACACACACATTTCAGGGCCTTAGCTACAAACCCTCTAATAGTATCTCTCTCTTTCTCTCTCTCTCTTTCTCTTTCTCTCTTTCTCTTTCTCTCTTTCTCTCTTTTTCTCTCTCTCTCTTTCTCTCTCTCTCATCCTTTTGTTCTTTCTCCCATTTCATCCTATTGAAATTTTTCTTATGTTATTCTTTATTTCCACATTTACCAATGTTGTCGTCTTTCTTTTATTGCATTCTTCCTTTTTTTTTCCTTCGTTTCCTATTATTACTTGTAAATCCGTGCTAGCATGGTCACCCAGCCCTGCCCATTCTGCTGAACTCTTAAATGAATCCTGCTCCAATCTTTTCCCACAGATGGCATTCGTTTCTTCTTGTTTTTTAATTCAATTCAAAGTCCAGCTGTTCACAAGATTTTTTAACTTTCTTTTTACATTGTCAAAACAAGTTTCTTTCACTCTCTCTTTCTCTCTCTCTCTAACTCCTTCCAACAATCTTTCTTTCTCTCTCTCTCTCTCTCTCTCTCTCTCTCCTTCCAACACTCTCTCTCTCCAGCTCTCTTTCTCTCTCCCTCTAACTCTGTCCAAAGCTCTCTTTAACTCCCTCTCTCTCTCTCTCTCTCTCTCCAAGCCTCTCTCTCTATATATATCCCTACCCCCTCTCTCTCTCTTAACAATAGATTTCCAAGTAATCTCTAAATTTAACTAAATACAAAAATCATTTCCTGAAAATTTGTTTTTTTTTTGTTTTTTTTTGTTTTTATAAAATCTTTTCAGGTAAAAAAAAACTCATCAAATCCTTTTTTTTTCTTTTTTCTTTTTCTTTAAAAAAAAAAAATCATTTTATTTGGTTTTTAATCCAAAACTTTTTTTTTGGTTTTCAATTGAAAATTGTTTTCTATTTTGAAATCCTAACAAAAATCATAAATTCTAAAAAGCTTATTTTAATATTATATTTACTTGGTGAGACCCAACCCAAGTTTGGCACAAGGTCATTTTTACGTGCTCTCACCTGGGCTTTTTACATTCTATGTTATTTTTTACCTAGATGAGCTGCTCTCTCAAGTTAACGAGCCCCATCCGCCCAAGGCAGCTATATGTGAATACAATGGCTTTGACTGGGATTTGAACTTGCGTTATACGATTCCATAGCCCTAGCTTTTACCGATGCTCCAACTTTGCTGCCCAAAGCTTATTTTAATAAGACCTTTTTTTTTTGTTTTTTTTTCTTTTTTTTTAAGCACAATTGTTTTTCTGGAATCTCCTCACTTTTCTTTCTTTTTTTTTTTTGATCTTCTCTAAGATAAGAGTAAAAAGGGATTTAAAAAGTTTCAGATTAACACAATCAAATCCAGGCTTGGGGCGGTCAACCTAGCCCATTGGATAGACAATCGGTCTTTGGAACCGTAGTATGCGGGTTCAAATCCAATTTGTTCCTTCTACGTTAACATGTCCATTAATACCCTTGGGAAAGGTATGAAGTCCCATCTTTCCTCATTAATTAATCAAATGGATTAAATAGTATAACTTGTTTTATTCAAAAATCTATGAATGTATAAAAATAATGCTTAATAAAGTAATTATTCTCGACATTAAAATTACCTTTAAAAAAAAGGTAGATATGCCATTAAACACAAAACAAACAAACAAAAAAAATCCATGCTTGTCAATGGGAAGATTCACTTGCCCCCCCCCCCAGTGGGTCATCATTCAGATTTCAGAATTGATAATGGTTTTCTGTTGATGATGGTAGAGACTTGATTCATTCAACAACTACTGGGTCCACAGGGTCGACTGGAAATGATCAACACCAAGTCTCATCTAACCCTAGTACTTTCAGCCACATTACTTACTTTGGTAATTGTGGAAATAGAGCTGTTATTAGTCTTTAGTTCACTTCTTCATACGAATGATCAAATAGTCACACCAGCTGACACAAGTTCAAATCCCAGTCAAAACCATTGTATTCACCTTTAGCTGTCTTGGGCAGATGGGGCTCATTAACTTGGGAGAGCAACTCATCTAGTTAAAGGGTTACACCAAATATAAAAAGCCTGGGTAAGAACACTTAAAAATGACCTTGTGCCAAACTTGGGTTGGTTCTTACCAGGTAAATATAATACCTTAACTAGTATTTAAATGTGGATTGTAAAATATCAATAAGTTTAAAGCTTTTGGTAGAAATTTCTTTTAAAATATTTGTTTTATTTCTGTAAAAGAATGAAATTTGTTAAGTAAAATTCTTGTAAAAATGATTTCAGTGCGTTTTTAGGAAAGGTATTTTGGTTGTTGTTAGAACAATGGGATTGAAATGAGCAAGAGTTATTTTTTTTAAAGAAGAGGAAAGAGGGAGAGAGATAGAGAGAGAGAAAGGGAATAGAGGGAAAATAAATTTCCAAAATGATCAGCTTATAAAAAAATGTAAAATAAAAAAAATATTTAATAATATATAAATTAAAAATAATTAATAATATATAAATTAAATAGAAAATAACGCCAAACACATTTACTAGTAAACATTAGAATTAGAATTAAATCACGTTAGAAAAGACTTAGAAGAAAAAGATGCTAAAAAACGGTATTTACGAGAACACGCGTAAATAACATAAACAAATATCCTAACAACAAAAACATTAAAAATCAAAAAACATGAACACAATTCCATCCCCACCCGATGAAGACCGAAGGTTCACCCGGTCGAAACG